>JAJOZX010008759.1:0-110000 GCA_023014485.1 Bathynomus jamesi
CAATATTCCTAAAACTTTCTTTAAATGCCACCCAATGCAAATTTGTCATTACTAGGCAGTCAAAAGTTGACTGAAAAAATTAAAAAAGTTGACCTTATGAATTGAAAAATTGACTTATAAAGTTGCCTTTACTTTCAATAATAAAAACGATACTTTAATTACTTATTCTTGCTCTTCTACATCAGTTGACCGATTGTGGTAAATTATGAAGTATTTGCCGACATTTTCTGGCAAAAAATTGCGATCCTTACTTAATAATTTATTAAGCATGGAGAAAGATCTCTCTACAGCGGCAGTTGTTGGTTGACATTGCAAAAGCTGACCAAACTGTTGGTGAGATTTCAGGTCTACTGAGGTTAATTATTTCACAAATACCATTTGTCTTGAGTCTTGTTTCAATGTATTGTTTGACTGAACACATATCTTCGCCAAGGTTGATAGAAGAAATGGTTTCATATGCCTCTCTAATGGTGCAATCAGATGCTTCCATCCTAGTCACTAAGCTAGCAATCAAACTATAATTCATTTTGATTGACATTAGTTGCTTTGGCAGTTTTTCATTAGCAACACTCTCTTTAGCCTTCTGAACAATGATTCCTTCATCTTCAAATTTTCCACAATTGTCTTCACATTTGGAAAATTGTCTGCATAATAAAAAGCAGCGTTCAGCCAGCTTGCCCAACATGTTACAATCAGTTCTGGAGGAGTTCCTATTTCAGCAAACAATTCCTTCCTTCCTTTTGTTTTTAAGAGTAGAAGCCTTGACACATGCAATTAAAGTGTCAACATCACTATAAAATGCTCTTATTTGCATCGCACAATTATGTAACAGATGCGCAAGACACGTTACATGGAAAAGTCTTGGAAAACGTTGCTTGAGTGTCGCTCCAGCTGACACCATGTAACGAGCTGCATCAGACAGAAGTAAACAGAAATTTTCTCTTGGTATCTCGAATTCTTTTACAGTATTGTCAATCTTGTGTATGACAGTTCGTGCATTAACATTTCCAAGAAGAACATCGCACCTGATTAAATATGTTTTCTTGGGAACATCAATAGATCCAGCAAGTATGTTCAAATATTTTGAGCCCCTTACTTCACTTTCATCAACAATTAGGAAAACTAATTTACCCTCTAGCAAATGTTTTATTCTACTTAACTCGCTTTCTGCCTGTTTCATTGCTATTGATCTACAAGTTGACATGCAAGGCACTGCTACACCTAATTCAGAGAACAATTGTTTCACATGAGGGTTGCTCAACTTACGAAGAGGTATGTTGGCTGACAGAAATGTAGTCACAAGTTTTTCCAAAAAATCTGAAGACTTGTACTTTAAAAGGGTTTGCGTCTTTTCATTTCCCACATTTTGGTCTATACCATGCTGGTGCTTTTGGGTAGAGCGATGTTTATCCACAAAAAAGGATTTGTCATGCTTGACCACAACACAACAAATCTGACAGTATAGCTCATTTTTTTCTGAACAAATGAATTCATTAGGATATTTTGCAATTATAGCGCGCACTTTAGCAATAGAACTAACTGCAACTTTTGGCATTTTAAATATCTGAAATCAAAAGAAATCAAAATCAGTAAAATCACAAATCAGAAAAAATCACAAATCAAAAATGGTAACCAGTAACCACAATACATACAACATAACCACATCCAAAACCAGAACGGACATAACTGAATAAGACAAATACGAGTAGCGAAGTTGCCAGTTAACCAAAAAGATGCCAATTTTTAGTTTTAATTATTTATTCCAAAAAATTGACTTTATTTACCTCATTGCTATTTTTTGACCTAACAGGTAAAAGTTGACTTTTGGTTGACCTATTAACTTTGGTAATATACCCCCTACAAGTGTTTTTATTGCATTTTCAGTCGTTTCAGCGAAAAGTGCCCCATAGGAAACAATTTGACTTTATTGACTTTTGACCGCCCTAGTCATTACCCATAAATAAGTTATCCCAGTCCACTACTCTCATCCTATCCGCAAAACTATCAAAATTAGCCCTACGAAAATCAGGGACTTCTATTACGTTACTATCCTGAGTGTTTTCTTTCAATAACTTAAACCTAAGAATTTGATGATCACTACATCCTAAACTCTCGCCTACTTCTAAACCTTTTACTATATTCTCACTGTTTGTCATCACCAAATCTAAAATATTATCACCTCGCATTGGTTCGGTAACCATCTATTGTAAAAAGTTATCTTCCATAAACTTGATCAATCTCAAACCCTCCTCATTACCAGTAAAAGTCTCATAATTAACATTAGGGCAGTTAAAGTCTCTGATAATTATACTATTCTGATTGTCAAAGTTACCAAGAAGTGAGTAAAATCTAGTATCTGTATTGAGGGGTTGAACGGGGGGTCTATGAATAATGCTACGTGCCCTAACTTCAACACATATCGCATTAATTGCTGCCGGAAAATCTAACTTAACCTCGATAGCCCTAAGGGAATTACGAATGTACAGCAAAACACTGCCACCAAACCTATGTAACCTATCATTAGTAAAGAGTTTAAAACCTGGTATATCAAGTTCCCCCAACAAGTCCTGAGTCACAGTATTTAACCAAGTTTCAGTGATAGCAACTATATCGTAGTTGCTGGAATAAATTATTGCCTTAAATTCATTTAATTTATTTCTAATACTACGTGCGTTACAATAAAAGATGTTTAAGTTATTTTTTACCACAGGCCCGTGTTTTAAACTATTTTTCATGTCGGGCCCGCTTTCCCCTGACCCACAACGTTGATGCGAGATGTTTTGCAATTTTTGCAACTTCTTTTCTCTTCCTGTCTTCTTTTTGTTGAAGCTGCTTCAGTTGTCAGCCAGACTCCATACTGAGTGGACGCATTTCCTGCGCTCTCTGATATTGCTAATAACTTTACTTTGGAAAGTTCTGAATTTTATATATACTTGCGTTTATATTATAGGAAAGTACTTGAATATAAGTGGTTTTTGGTGGTTTAGTAGTTTTCATCGTGTGCCTGCTTAATTTAACTTAAACATGTGACAGTTATAAACTAATTTAACTTGTGCAATGCCGTCAAAGAAAGCGTTGTGTGTTAGGTGTGGGGTGAATTGGTGGTATACAGATTTTAGGGATTATGAATGTGGTCATATGGCGATTACCGAGAGATTTGGTTTTTTTTTTGTGAATTAAGGGAGGAAATAGTTGACATAAAACAGTGTACGTGAGGTAACAGAAAGACTTGCAACGCTTGATGAGGGCAGGGGTAGGGGTACAGTTGACGAAAGCCAAACCAATACTAACGTTGAAGATGTTAGTAATTTGAGGGGTGAGGTGCATAACCTAGTTTCTAGTTTAGGTAGCTTATCGGGGAGGTTGGATAGAGTTGAGGAAGGGGTTAAGGTTGGTCTGAGATTAGTAGATGGGAAGGGATTTAGAGAAGTTAAGGGTGGAGCTAGGGCGCGTATGTTAGGTGACAGGTATCCCCCCTCTCTCGAGGTTTCAAACCCTTTCACCCATTTGGAAAGCAATGTGAATGAGGGGGACTCTATTTTAATTGGGGACTCTTTAGTGCGCCATATGGACACAGAGTTCGTTGAATGTCATCCAACGAAGAGGAGGGGGGTCTGTCTGCCAGGGTTGACAGAGTTAGAGACGAATTGGATAGGATTGACATTGCCTTCTGTCACTCGATGTTGGTGATGATGGTAGGTGGCAATGACTCGTATAGTCCCGATATGAGAGTGCCTGACCTTTTGGAGAGATATAGGGGGTTAATTAGGTCCCTAAAGGCGAGGTCAGATAGGTCTTTAGTTCTAGGTATTACCCTTAGGCATGGTTTGGTTCTTAGGATTATGTCTGAAACGATATTTTTGAATACTAAATTAGAAGAGATTTGTGCTGAGGAAAATTTACCTTTCATAAAGCTGTGGTCAGAATTCAGTGATCCTAGCCTTTTTATAAAAGATTGGGTGCATTTTAATGAAATACTGGTAGGTAATGTTAGGCTAGGTAGGTTATTGATGAAAATGTATGAAAGCTGTATAGGTTGAAGTTCTTTAAACATTGTGGGTCTGGGTAATTCGGGCCCAACATGAAAAATAGTTTAAAATGCCAGCCTGTGGTAAAAAATAACTTAAACGTCTTTTATTGTAACATGCCTAGTATTAGAAATAAATTAAACAAATTTAAGGCAATAATTTATTCCGGCAACTATGATATAGTTGCTATCACTGAAATGTGGTTAAATACCATGACTCGGGACTTGTTGGGGGAATTTGATATACCAGGTTTTAAACTCTACTAATGATAGGTTACATAGGATCGGTGGTGGTGTTTTGCTGTACATTCGTAATTGTCTTAGGGCTATTGAGGTTAAGATAGATTTTCCGGTAGCAATTAATGCGATATGCTTTGAAGTTAGGGCGTGTAGTATTAGTTTTAATTTTGTTGTTGTTTATAGACCTGTTCAACCCCTCAATACCGATAATAGATTTTACTCACTTCTTGGTAACTTTATTGATAACACTGGTCTGCATTTGAAATTTTTTTTCCTGAGGTCAAGTTTTTTTTAGTTTTTATAATTTTTACATGCTGAATTAAAAAATGTAACTCATTTTGCTCAATCAGGTCAGGTTTTTATGCTATCTCAATTTAAAGAAAAATAGATAATTCGAAAATAATTGTTATGAAATTAGTAAGTTTATTTTTCAAAATGGACTTAAATTGATAGAAAATGTACAAAGTATATAAAAAATGGTACACGAGTACAGTTAATATGGATGAAAGGGCTTTCTCAAAGACTTTTGTCTATGTTCCACAGCTGGAACGTCTCTCTTGAGGCACCAGCAGTAGTCCACGAGCATGTTCACATCCCAGCGGCCCTGGTACCTCTCTTCCATCACTCAAATATCCTGGTGGAAGCGCTCCCCTTGCTCCTCACTGACATCACTGCAGTTGTCCAGAAAGTAGTCTAAATGTGAGCTGAGAAAATGCATCTTTATGGACATACGTGCACCAAGAGCCTGGAAGCTCTGCAGGAGCTCCTTGACAACACGTTCATACTCTGGACTTCGGTGGTTGCCCAGAAAATTCATGACAATGGACTTGAATGTGAGCCAGGCATTGATCTCATTGTCCTCCAGACTTCCGTTGAATTGAGCATCTTTCATTAGCTCCCTGATCTGAGGGCCATCAAAAATACCTGCTTTCAGTTTGCCCTCACTGATGCATGGAAATTTCTGATTCAGGAAAGCGAAAGCTCAGCTTTCTTTGTTGAGTGCTCTGACGAAATTCTTCATAAGTCCGAGCTTGATGTGCAGTGGCGGAAGTAGAATCATCTGCGGATTCACGAGAGTGTGTGACAGAACATTGTGCGAACCTGGTTCCAGGCCACGACAGTCGCCATGTCTTGCTGGCCAGTCACGTTGTACGTAGTGTTGCTTGTCTGCTCAGCTGTCCCACAAACAGAGAAAACGGGGGTATTTGGTGTAGCCACCTTGTAGACCCAGCACTAGGGCTATAACCTATAAAAATATATATATGTATATATATATATATATATAATATATATATATATATATATATATATCCCCGCAAGGGGTTCTAAGCTTGTACTCTTGAGTGCTCTTTGTGCTCGTTTGTACGTGCTTGTTCCTGGAGGTTTCACGTGCGCCCTCCCGGCCCTAGCACCCAAGGATGATGGGGCTCGACCCTGCAGTCCTTGTCATCCTTTGGTCTTTTTCCACTTCGACTGTCCCCTCTACCCTTTCTCTTTCCTCTGTCTTTCCTCTCACTTTTTCTTTGTTTTTCCGCCGAGATATGCCCTTTTAAATAGAGGCGAATCGGTTCTTCCCGAACTTAAAAAAAAAAAAAAATATATATATATATTTCAACTGCAAAGAACATGCAGTATAAATAACGTAAAGAACGACGCTTGTATAGGAGAACATTCCGCGCAAGATGAGAAGAGAGAATGAACAAATGAAAAAATAAGGTAACCACCCAGGAATCGAACCCAGGATCTTCCGATTGCCAGTCAGATATGATAACCACTACATTCCCGGGTGGTTACCTCATTTTTTCATTTGTTCATTCTCTCTTCTCATCTTGCACGGAATGTTCTCCTATACAAGCGTCATTCTTTACGTTATTTATACTGCGTGTTCTTTGCAGTTGAAATGTATATATAGATACGGCATGTGGGAGGTGCCCCCTCGGGGCATTGGTTTCTGCGTGTATGTAGAGGAATTATGACTTCTGATTGACTGAGGACCATGGTGTAGTGGTTATCATATCTGACTGGCAATTGGAAGATCCCGTGTTTGATTCCCGGGTGGTTACCTCATTTTTTTCATTTGTTCGTTCTCTCTTCTCATCTTGCGCGGAATGTTCTCCTATACAAGCGTCATTCTTTACGTTATTTATACTGCATGTTCTTTGCAGTTGAAATGTATATATAGATACAGCATGCGGGAGGTGCCCCCTCGGGGCATTGGTTTCTGCGCGTATGTAGAGGAATTACGACTTCTGATCGACTGAGGACCATGGTGTAGTGGTTATCATATCTGACCGGCAATTGGAAGATCCCAGTTTCGATTCTCGGGTGGTTACCTCATTTTTTCATTTGTTTGTTCTCTCTTCTCATCTTGCGCGGAATGTTCTCCTATACAAGCGTCGTTCTTTACAATATATATATATATATAAGCAAACAACCACAGGGAAAAGGAAAAGGAAACACGAAGTCCGAGCGCTTTCGTGATATATTCACATCTGTTTCTCCTTGAAGATGTGAATATATCACGAAAGCGCTCGGACTTCATGTTTCCTTTTCCTTTTCCCTGTGGTTGTTTGCTTATTAATAAGATCACGTGTTATTCTGTGATTTTAGTGCATATATATATATATATATATATATATATATATATATATATATATATATATAATATTTGTATTTTTTTTGTAGACACGAACATACCTTTAGGTCTCTGCATATCATCCAATTGTGATGTTTGTACTTCAAAGCAGTTAGCAAAAGCTCCATGTTACTATAACTTTCAGTCATCTGCACCGAGTGACCTACCGGAACAGACGCGACCTTGTTACCATTGTAGAGTAGTACTGCTTTCAAGCTTCTGCTTGAGGAGTCGATGAAGAGCCGCCATTCTGTAGGGTCATACGCTAAACCCATAGCTGCAATGAGGACATTGTTACAGTAAACTAGCGAAGCTTCTTCATCCAACGTGAAATATTCTCAAAACTCCTCTTCGCGGCTGTGATACCAGAAGAATGTTGTTTCTGGAGCTAACAAATGATTTTCATGAAGATGTGACCCTAGCAACTGAGCAGATTCTTTGGACAAGCACAAATCTCTTGTCAAATCGTTCAACTCAGCTTGGCTCAAGAGTTTGGGTTGACTTGTCTCGGCAGTAGGTTGGTATGTACCAGATATGTCACCGTCATCCATTTCTTCATCTGAGTCAGATGACGAATCAAAGTTGTGTATAAAATGAAATTCATACTAAATTCATACTAACTTACCTTGTAGGTTTGTCATACAGAAATAACAGTCAGTAGTATGATCTCTTCCTTCTCTCCACACCATTGGGACACCAAAAGGTAGACACTCTACCTTCTTGTGGCTCCAGCACCGCAGACTTTCAACGCACATTTTGCAGCATATGTGAGGGGCAAAGGCTTTGTCCTGGTCACCAAGTTTAACTCCAAAGTAGGCGTGATAGCTTTACCTCACAAAATGTGTGATGTTTGACTGCCGGTCTGACATAGTGACTTTACCACAGATGTAGCAGAACCTGTTTGGGTCATTCTTGCACATTCTATTTATGCTGAAAAACAGTAGTGACAATCGTAATTAGAAATAAATTGTGTCTGTTTATTATATAGAGCTTGGCTAACACTTGGCTAAAATGTAAGTCTGTTTTAAAAAAATAAACTTGCTCATTTCATAATGATTATCTAATTTTGTTAAAATTGAGATAGCATAAAAACCTGACCTGATTGAGCAAAATGAGTTACATTTTTGAATTCAGCATGCAAAACTTATAAAAGAACAACTAAAAAAACCTTGACCTCAAAAATGACGCAGACCAGTGTAATTGGAATAGTATAATTGTCGGGGACTTTAACTGCCCTAATGTTAATTATGAGACTTTTACTGGTAATGAGGAGGGTTTGAGATTGAGTGAGTTCATGGAAGATAATTTTTTACGATAGATGGCTACCGAACCAATGCGCAGTGACAATATTTTTGACGTGGTGGTGATGAACGGTGAAAATATAGTTGAAGGTTTAGAAGTAGACGAGAGTTTAGGATGTAGTGATCATTAAGTTCTTAGGTTTAAGCTTAGATGTCAGGTTAAAAGATCAGTTAGGAATGCTAAGCATAATTTAGAGATACTTCTAGCTGCGGATAGTAAACATAATCCAAAAAAGTTTTTTGAATACGTCAATAATTGTAAGCCGATAAAAGATAATATAGGCCCTCTAGTGGATGTTAACAGCGCTTTGGCTTCTGACGCTCAGGCAATGGTGGGTATTTTCAATAACTTTTTTCCAACAGTTTTTACCTTGGAAGACGTAAATAATGTCCCTGAAGTGGATGATATTCCATTTAGTAGCAAGACTATTTTGGATGAAATAACTGTTTACGAGGGTGAGACTGCATTATATCAATAGGCTAAAAGTTAGCAAGGCTCCAGGTCCTGATGTGTTTTATCCCAGACATTTGACAGATTTGAAAAATGTTATCATAGGCCCCTTAACGAAGGTTTTAGTCAGTCAATTGAAACAGGGATTATTCCTGGACTTCAAATTAGTTAGTCACGCCCATT
This sequence comes from Bathynomus jamesi, assembly GCA_023014485.1. Taxonomy (NCBI): domain Eukaryota; kingdom Metazoa; phylum Arthropoda; class Malacostraca; order Isopoda; family Cirolanidae; genus Bathynomus; species Bathynomus jamesi. Next base: position 8,838 of record JAJOZX010008759.1, read on the forward strand.
TTTAAAAAAGGCAACTGTACAGTAGCTAGCAATTATAGGCCCATTAACTTAATGTCAATTGTCAGTAAACTTTTGGAATCTGTAGTTAGGGATTGTATCGTCGATCACTTGCAAAGTGATGATTTGATTAATAGTAGTCAGCATGGGTTTTGATGCTATAGATCTTGTTTAACTAATTTGTTAGAATTTTATAACGAAATAGTGTGCGAATATGATGGGCATAGAGCGGCTGACGTTAATTTATTTAGATTTTAAAAAGGCATTTGATACAGTTCTGCATAGAAGATTAATTGTGAAGGTTAAAGCGCATGGTATACGCGGTCAGGTAGCTAACTAGTTAGAGGAATGGTTGGATGTAGGTAGCGGTGTCCCACAGGGTTCAGTGTTAGGCCCATTGCTATTTGTAATTTACATTAACGACATAGATGTAGGATTGATTAGTAACATGTCAAAATTCATGGATGATGCTAAAATAGGCAGTAAGGTTGTTAATGAGGATGATAGAAATAGGCTCCAAGATGATGTAAATAGGTTTATGGAGTGGAAGGATAAGTGGCAGATGCAATTTCATGTAGACAAATGTAAAGTTTTGCATATAGGTTCTCGTAACAATAATTATACGTGCACGATGGATGATAGAGAGTTAGCGAGCATTGATGAGGAAGTAGATTTAGGCATACGCATATCTAAGGATTTGAAAGCTAGGAACCAGTGCCTGGAGTTTTGCGCAAAAGCCAATAGGATGTTAGGCTTCATAGCATGTAATTTCGAATTTAAATCAAAGAATATTATATTGCCCCTTTACAAGTCCCTCATCAGGCCCCATTTAGAATATGCCATTCAGTTTTGGTGCCCATATTTGTGTGAGGATATTGATAGGTTAGAAAGGGTTCAGCATCGTGCCATGAAACTAATTCCGTCATTGTGCAACAAACCTTATGAAGATAGGATTAAAGAGTTAGACTTGCATTCACTTAAACTAGGAGATTAGCAGGGTAGCTTATTGAAGTTTTCAAAATCGTTAACATTGATAATGTGAATTTTGATAAACTGTTCACTTTCAATAATAGCAGTACTCATAATAACAGATTTAAGTTGCGTTGCAGACGTTTCATTACTAATATCACTAAAAACTTCTTTGTTTAAAGTAATTGATAAATGGAATAATCTTTCCGTGCCCATTGTGAACTCTACCAGTGTTAAAATGTTTAAGAACCATCTAGATAGGCATTTTAAAGGTATTAACATTGTTTAAAAAAAAAAAAAAATTAGCAATAGGACCTCTGGGGGTGGTGATCGGGGATGAGTTTGTTGATGACTAATGCCAACTTGTGACATGCCAGTGTGTGATATGCCAGCAAAAAAAGAAAAAAAAAATTAGGCTAACATGAACTTAGATGTAGCTTGTAGCGTAAACTAACCCACTTTTTGTTGTTCTTTATACTCTTTTTTTCTCTCCCTCTTTGCATGTCTGTAACTCTTCATTGCATGTCTGTAGTTTGCATGGTATGATTGTGTTTGAGTTAAGAAAGTGTTGCATGGTTGTAATGCGTTCTTATTTTACTTCTTTTCATCTTCCACCCCCCTTCCGGCAGAGTGGGCTCTGTCCTCTACCTCCCTATAGAGTGGAGGACTGGTCTGCAACTGCTGGAGGTATGTGTTGCTTTGAGTTAAGAATGTGTTGCATAGTTTGTAATGCATTCTTATTTTACTTCTTTTCATCTTTCACCCCTTTCTGGCAGAGTGGGCATCCTCTACCTCCCTATGGAGTGGAGGACCTGTCTGCAACAGCTGGAAATATTCTCTTTGACTATTTTTCTGACTTGTCGACAGTGCCCGGCAGATGATGATGGTGTCTCTTTCTCTTTTTCTGAATGAATTTTAACCCTCGAGTGATAGGTTTTGCCACTTACTTAACCCCCTTACTTTCTTCTTTCTCTCGGGCTAACCTTAGAGTGGATCTTAGGGCCTTTGTTAGCCTTAGCTTCTGTAGATCTGTACATGTGGTGATCCCAAAGCCATTTTCCTTTCTGTCTTCTGATCTACAAGAAATATTTGTTCCTTGAATGGTACTTTGCAAGACTTTTCACAACTACACAAAGAAAATTCACTACATCTGCATGCTGAAATGTCAAACAGCTTTGTATATACTTCCTCTTGAAACAGTTTTACTCTAGATTTTGCTGTCTACCTTTTTCCAGCTTTCTAATATTTTGGTATTTTTCATGATAGGATCGGATCATTTGCATAACATGAGTATGTGATACAACAGGAATAGATGCTTTAAAGTTACACAAATTTTTGATTTTGCTGCAGCTTCCTCTGCTATTTCACCTACAGTCGGTTCCTTATTTGAATTTTCTTTCAGATCATTTTTAATCCACAAGTAAAACTTCATCACATCTTCATAAGTTGGAAGTAAACAAAAATCAAGTTCTTTTGGTGTACCAAATATGGGACAGTTTATAGTCTTTCTTTCTTTGCACTTGTAATGACTGAGACATTAGGCTATATCAATATTAAACTTTCACAAGAAAAAGGTATTCCTCAAAAGAACATAAAATAACAAAATTTCAGAATTAAAAATTAATGTAATGTAGTAATGATTACAGAAAAACATTACATAAAGAACATAAATGATTTTTGACATCAATAGAGAACAAAAATGCAGAGGTACATCCACTGTGGCTGACAATTACAATAGCACTGAAACAGATTAGGGCTCTCTCCTCATCCAACATGAATATAAATTTCAAGGTCATTGGGGTGCCTTAATATATTGAGTCAGGACATAAATATTTGAGGCAAATACTAAGGAGGCCAAAAGGAAACTTTCCCACACTATTAGATTTCAGTCAATCTAATTTGATTTTTTCACTCCACCCTATTGCGCATGCCTCATGCACTGGCTTCTGGAATCTTTATGTTTTTCTAATGAATTCCTTCAGCCTATTGATGTTGGAGAACTTGGTAATTTTTTTTACATTTTAGAAAAATGTACAATGTGTACATAATATTTTTACACTTTTATAAAGTATGTTTTACATTTTTAATTTTTTTATTTGGTACTTTCCCGTTAACCCGGACCCCCAACATTGTTTAACACTTGGTTAGGTTTAGTCATGATATTTTAGTTAAAACTAATGAAAATATTACAACTTAACCTAATCAATCATCAATATATATATATATATATATATATATATATAAAAAGAAATTTGGTTCTACATAATTTAGGATTGTCACATTATTAGTTAGAATTTAGGACTATAAAAGTGAGGATATCTTGGGGTCTGGGATAACAGGAAAGTACCTTTTATTTAACTTTTCTTAATTTTCTCTCTCCCTACCTGGCTTTCTTTAACTTTTCTTAATTTTCTCTCCCCCCACCTGGCTTTCTTTAACTTTTCTTAATTTTCTCTCCCCCCACCTGGCTTTCTTTAACTTTTCTTAATTTTCTCTCCCCCCACCTGGCTTTCTTTGGGAGCTCCCAGGAATCCTGAAAATATGCAAGTTCCTACAAATCAAAAGGTTTTAACCATCCTATCTCGAGGGGTCCAGAAAACTGGTATCCTTGAAACTTAATATTTAGAAAATTTCCTATATTTATATTTGGTCAACTATTTTTGTATGCAAATTTAGGTATTTTAAAACTTGCTCCCTTCTCTAAATTATCAAGCTACAAAAGAAAGAGTAATGACCTTAACACTGACCTTTATGGTAACCCACTTTTGGGTCATTCTCTGTCAGATCAACCAAAAAAAATTGAAATTAACACCCTCGGGTCATTCTCTGTCAGATCAACCAGTGCCTAACACCCTCATCTCTCAGATTTTGCTGAAATTTGGTTTATAGGGAGTTTGTGGGCCCTGAATCCATTTCTGAAATTATAAGGTCAATCCGGCCAATGGTTCAAGAGATATGACCTCGGGAAATTTGAGGTCACTTGCGAGGTCACTAACATTTGGCGACCCATAACTTGGGTAATAATGGTCACCAATTATATAAAAGTATATATATTTAGAATCAGAAAACGACAAGGAATCCAAATATGCAAGTTTTAGAACTCTAGGTTGAAAAATAAAAAAGTTACACTGTAACCAAAATTTGAGGTCATGATTTGACCTCTGGGGTATCAAATGAGAATTTTTTTTTTAAATGTAAAAAATGAAGGCATAGGCATTGGCTATTAGAATCAGCAAAAAAAAGTTTGTTTATATTAGTATTTTTCATGTAACTAACATATAAGTGAACACCATATTCATAAGTTGTGCGTCAATTCTACCTATTTTTTCACACTTAAGCTCATAATTTGACCTATAGAAATTAAAATTACATTTTTTTATAGATAAAAACAAAGGCAAAAAATGTAAAATTGTATTTCACTGCTAATCTACACTGGCAATAATAGTTATAATAGTGAAAGGGGAAGACCTACTTAGAGAATTCATGTGCTAGCCTAATACAATTTTTGCATGCTCGATGCTCTCATCAATTTCTTTTTGTGGAAAAATGTATTGAATTCTGCTGCCTCCTCTTAGGGTAGGACAACTCATTACAGTTAATATATGATGTCCTGGCACTGCACATGAATCCTTGTTTGATGGATAATAATATGCACTTGATCCTGATGACCCAGAGGGATGTAGAAAGTTCACAGTGAAATCATCAAACTCTTCACAATATTCCTCCACAATTCCATACCAAACTTGCATGTCATAAATGCAGCCAACATACTCTCCTGGTTTGACACATTTTAGGTTACCAAGCATTGCAGGTTCATTAGTAAAATGACTTTTCCTTATTCTTTTCTTTTCTCCAATGCCACTTGAAATGGGATACACCATCAGTTCTTCCTTGTTTAGGGGAACAAATCTATGATATTTCTGAGTTCCAGGAATAGCCCTACTATCCTTGAATCGATGTTCCAACCGTTCTTCTGCATCTTTCAAATCAGCTGTAGTTACAAAGAAAAAATTTATCTTCTTGCTCAAGTTTTCTTCACAAAACTGAAACATGTGTTCTGGTGTAAGAATTTGCCTCTCTGTAGTTCTCTGCAAACTGGCACGAGCAGTAGCTCTTTTCACTGTTCCTCCAATCCCATCACATGCATTTTTGCCATGGGATGTAGCAAAGAAGTGCCATTCACAAGACAGACCAAAATCCTCTTCATGGTAACAGAGATTTGTGAAGTTGTATCTGTTCTTATATTGGCCAGCACATCCATCTGAGAAATAGTGCACCTTCTTCAATTGTGGGCATCTGAATTTAACATATGTCATAAGCTTCAATATGAATGAGTAAACCATTATAGTGTTGTGTTTTAGTGATGCAGATAAGAAACAGACACTAAAATGGCTAAGTTCCTGGTCTGCAGATGATCTATAATAGATGACAAAAGGGTGAACTGTACACTGTGAATTGTCCCAGTGAAACCCTTGGGCAGCATCCTGGACAATGAAAGAATAATTCTCAGAGAAATCGCCTACTATAACTACCTCGCTCTGAGGTGGTAGTGTTTCTTTCAACTGCTTGAAGTACTGTGATTGTTGCTGAGCAACAAAGTGATGACGAACCATGCGGGATATTTTCATGCTTAGGGATGATAAGTATTCATGAAGTGGCTCCACCTTATCAACCATTGTACAACGGTCAACAGTCACCCATTGCTTGTAAGATATTTCATTTGGAGCTGATTTCACACTGTCAAGTAACTCAAGAAAATCCAGGACAACCCTCTTCTCTTGGGCAATCATTGCAAAGTTGCATCATGCAAGTCTCTCTTTCTGTACTGCAGACACTGTAATCCATAAGATCCTTGTATGAAAGACCTCTTTCTCCCAATGCAGCCAGCTGCAATTTTGGATTTTGATGGTATGTGCAGACACAGACAGAATGAGTCCCACCACTACCGGCAAGCACACAATATGATGGCCGTAATTTTGCAAATGTGGAAAATCCTATTTTGGGATTCTTTTCATCATTTTTATATAGTTCAAACATCTCTCTTAAATTCCCGAGGACCAATCATTTTTGCACCTTCATTGCACCTTCAGCACTGATAACTTTCACGCAATCCTTTTGGCCAGGACACATACGACTAACCTCTTCTGACTCATAGAATCTTCTAACTATATCTTTGTGTTCTTCAGATATCACTTTTCCTTTGCTCATTAGTGGAATCTTCGGAAGGATTCCATGTTCTGATTTAAGTGAACGGCTTCTTTTCACCATGTATGTTGTAGTTTTGAAAGAAACTAGCTGTTTTTTCAATTGTGTATGGTGAGAGTGTCAATATTTGTAGTTTGTGATGGTGACATTTGCTCTCCAGGAATGACTGTTTCAATTCATTCATTAATTTGTCTAGATGTTTTTCAGATTTAGTTTCAGGTTTTGAAGTATCACTTACCTCCTCGGTAATTTGAACACCATAACTGAGTTCTAGCCTCTCCTTCAGGTGTTTCTGAGCAGATGATAGCTTACCACGAGCCTTGCGCTTTTTCTGGCTTAATGACAGCCCTTCTGAAAAGAACAGAAAAAAGGTTTCACACACCTGAATATTAGTAATTAAATATTAATTATAGTACCTTAAATGCTATATAATTGGCTATATAGTAGATCAAACAGACCTTGTAGTAAAGTATAAGTTATTATATTAATTTATTACTTACTTTTTTAACTGGTGTTTGGTCCAGAAATGCTAGAACTGGTTCAACTGAAGTTGAAGGATTTCCCTTTATCAAGCAATCACTGTCATTGTCCAGATCTTGAATTGAAGAGATGTTACTCAAGCCACTGATAGTAGATGATTCATTTGAATCCTGCTCAGACTCGTTGTTTCAGTGGTACTAAGTATAGTGGGGTTTTTCATTATCAGTGTCCAGCAGTTCACACACAACAATGAGTCTTTTTTCACTCTTCCAGCACATTTTTCAACAAGTACATCAGTCACTTTTCTAAGATTGATTGTTATGCATTTCTTGTTTTTGAATAGGGTCCTGGCAGTATTTCAAGTGCCGAACCATTGTATTTTGATCTGTAAAGATATAGGATTTACAATTAGGTAATATATATTTTTAGAAAATATATAGCTATACACACTTAATATTTAGGCCTTGATAGTCTCTGAGGCTCATTAAAACACCATACCCACCAGCCACCCACAGTGCTGGCTGGAACTGTACTAACCTGTAGACAAGGAATTTTGCAACTATCTGTGTTGATTCTGCACTTAGACAAGTAGCAACATGTTTCAACAGGTTTGTTTAGGCTACATGTGAGCTTAGTCTTCCCCTTTCACTATTATAACTATTATTGCCAGTGTAGATTAGCAGTGAAATACAATTTTTATTAATTCTTGGAGCTTGAGGTCAAATTGATAGCTAAGATATAAAAATTCCTTGAAATGACAAGCAATTTATAAATATGGTGTTCACTTATAAGTTAGTTACATGAAAAGTACCAACATAAACAAACTTTTTATGATTGTTTCTATTAGTCAAGAACTCTGACTTTGTTTTTTATATCTATAAAAAATGTAATTTTAATTTCTATAGGTCAAATTATGAGCTTAAGTGTGAAAAAATAGGTAGAATTGACGCACAACTTATGAATATGGTGTTCACTTATATGTTAGTTACATGAAAAATACTAACATAAACAAACTTTTTTTTGCTGATTCTAATAGCCAATGCCTATGCCTTCATTTTTTATATTTAAAAAAAAAATTCTCATTTGATACCCCAGAGGTCAAATCGTGACCTCAAATTTTGGTTACAGTGTAACTTTTTTATTTTTCAACCTAGAGTTCTAAAACTTGCATATTTGGATTCCTTGTCATTTTCTGATTCTAAATATATATACTTTTATATAATTATGACAATTATTACCCAAGTTATGGCTCGCCAAATGTTAGTAACCTCGCGAGTGACCTCAAATTGCCCGAGGTCATATCTCTTGAACCGTTGGTCGGATTGACCTTATAATTTCAGAAATGGATTCAGGGCTCACAAACTCCCTATAAACCAAATTTCAGCAAAATATGAGAGATGAGGGTGTTAATTTCAATTTTTTTTGGTTGATCTGACATTGGGCCTATATGAGTTGTTGCCTCCTACCAACATCGAGTGACAGGAGGTAACGTCAATCCTTTCCACCTCGTCTCTAACTCTGTCAACCCTGTCCCCCTGGAGACAGACCCTCCTCCATCTTGGTTAGATGGAGTTCAATGAACTCTGTGTCCATATGGCGCACTAAAGAGTCCCCAATTAAAATAGTTTCCCCTCATTCACGTCCCTTTCCAAATGGGTGAAAGGGTTCAAAACCTTGATAGGTGGGGGATTCCTATTACCTAACATATGCAGCCTAGTTCCACCATTAACTTCTCTAAATCCCTCCCCATCCACTAAACTTGGACCAACTTTAACCCCTTCCTCAACTCTATCCAACCTTCCTGATAAGCTACCTAAACTAGAAACTAGGTTATGCACCTCACCCTTCAAATTACTAACGTCTTGAATGTTAGTATTGGTTCAGCTTTTGTCAACCGTAGCCCTACCCCTGCCCTCATCAAGCATTGCAAGTCTTTCCATTACCTTGCGTACACTGTGTTTTATGTCAACTATTTCCTCTCTTAACTCACAAAAGAAACAAACTGATCTCTCAGTAATCGCCATAGGACTGCCATTATAATCTTTAAAATCCGAATACCACCAGTTTACCCGACACCTAACACACGACACTCTCTGGAATGGCATCATACAGTTAAAATTAGTTTATAACTGTCACAAGTTTAAGTTAAATTAAGCCGGCACGCTATGAAAACTTCTAAATCACTAAAAACCACTAATATTCAATTACTTAACTATAACTATATTTGCAGTGGTCAAAAGGTTGAAGTTCCCAGTTGTATTGGGAATGAATTTTCTTGTTGGAAACTCTCCGAGTTAATGTGAAAAGGAAGAGGATAATGCAAGCTTATAAAGATGGGCATATGGAGGAAATTTACTTGAAGAGTGAGAATGCACCATGTAGAAGGGTGATGTGGAACATTCCCTGTTATACATCAACAGATATGAAATTAAGTACCTGCAAATATCACTGAGTTCCTGTACAGTTTGCTTGCTTGAATGTAATTGAAGGTGAAGGAAGACTGGAGTACTGTTTTGAGGATGATGATGGAGACCCCCAACTCCAGGTGAAAGTGTATGGTCACCCTGGGTTAGTGGATGGATTGGCTGGGATGACAGAAGTGTTGGTAATGAAGCTGACCCCAGAAGCACAGAGAATCAAGGCAGGTAAACGGATAGGGACTATAAGATCAATAGTCTATGAAGAAGAACTGGACTTTCCAGTGGCTGAAAGTGAGAGAATTGAGGTGTTCATGACTGGAGCCCAAGCTGAACAACCAGGCTGGACAGAAGAATGCCTATGGACTGAAATAACCATGTCACCAGAGTTGAAGTTAGAAGAGAGGGAGAAGGTTTTACAAATGTTGGCTCACCGGGAGAAAGTGTTGAGTCAAGGTGATGACGATGTAGGTTTTGTGAATTGTGTACCACACCGGATAGAGTTGTATAATGATACCCCTATCCAACAACGACCCCGTAGATTCCCAGAACCAGTTGCAGAAGCGGTGGAAGCCCAGTGCCAGGAATTACTGTTGCTTGATATCATAGAACCTAGCATTTACCCATGGAGTTCACCTGTTGTCCCTATCTGGAAGAAGGATGGTTCAATTAGAATGTGTTTTGACTATCGAAAATTGAATGAAGTGACCATACGAGACCTATTTCCAATGCCCAACTTAATGGATGCAGTTTTTAGTCTTCATGGAACCTGTTGCTTCACTTCCCTAGACATGGTACGAGGTTATTATCAAATGCCAATTGCCGAAGAGAGCTGAGAGAGCACTGCTTTTTCAACCACCAGAGGGCATTGGCAGTTTAAGCGACTGAGTTTTGGATTAAAGAATGCTCCTGCTAGTTTCCAATGGATGCTACAAGAAGTGTTACATGGTTTTCCGAGTAGAGTTATCATCTACATTGATGATATCCTAATAATGGGCAAGTCATTCAAAGAACATCTTCAACTGGTAGATAAAGTCCTGTATACTCTGGAGAAGTCTGGCATAAAGGTCAAACCTGTGAAATGTCAGTGGTTCCAACCTGAGGTTGCGTTTTTTGGACACCTGGTTGGGAGAGAAGGTTTGCAGAAATCCCCAGAATATATGCAGAAGGTGCACAAGTTTCCAGAAACTGTTCGACAGATGAGGGAATTTTTGGGTTTAGTGAATTTCCAGAGAAAGTTTGTACCAGATTGTTCAGTGATAACAAGTCCTTTGTCTTGTTTAACTGGAGGTAGATCAAGAGAAAGATTGAAATGGACACCGGAGATGGACAGAAAATATGGAAGGAGGGCCATCCACGGTTTGCACCTTTCCAGGTTGGCCAGAAAGTAGTTAACCCTTTGCCTGTCCAAAGCATTTTCATAAGTTTGGTCCAAACGTCCATGCTTGTTTTCAGACTTTTGGTTATAGGAGGTTTATTTGGTTTAGTTGGTGGGTAATATGTGATCATAGAATGTATCACACTAAATATTATTTATGATGCGCTCTGTGTATCATATGTGATGCACGGGACAGGCAAAGGGTTAAGAAGATCATTACCAGTAACTGGAGCACCTCACGGAAATTCTATCCCAAGTATACTGGTCCTTACAAGGTTAGTCAAGTACAAAGTAATGGAGTATCCTATGAATTGACTATGTCAACTGTTGAGGGCACCCCCCGAGTTATAAAAGCACATCATACCCATTTGAAGGCCTGGCATGAACCCCCAAAATATCTACAGAAGCATAGGAGAGAACAGGAATTGCAGAAAGTATGAGACACCTGAGGCCTGGATCCCGGACTTACCATCACTTGCCAAAAGCATACCCTTTGCTGCAATAGGGGTGAATCAGATGATGGCTCTGAATGTTCCTTTGAGGGCTTTGGTGCACCTGAAGTGGAATTCCAGGTAGCTTTCATGGGGAACCCCAGTGATGGGACCAGTGGTTCAGATACAGATGAGGAAATCTCTTCTTCAGAGAAATATCACCAGTTGAATACACTCCTGAATGTGTGACAAAGTATTACCTGGAGAGATCCTTTGGTAGAGTGTTGGGAGTATGATGGGACCAGTAATTTTAGTGCTGAGACAACTGCTGGAATGGAAGGGTGTCCACCAGTGGAGCTAAACTGTGGAGATAGGCCTCCAGTAACTCAGCATTTGGGGGAGATAGATGTTCAGACACCAGTTAGAGAGATTCAAGCAGGGGCTAATCCCGTGGGGGAGCAAGTTTTTTGAACTATACAGGAGTCGGAGGGTAATGATATACTTTCACTTGGTTATGAGAACTCTCTGATTTTGGCATGGTCATTAGAATCAATTTCCTCCAGTACTCCCATTAGTGAGTCTTGTCTCATGAGTCCCCAAATCATATCTCCACTACAAGAAAATCAGTTGTGGGGTGCTGCTTCTGAAAATGAGTCTGGGGAATGCAAAAAAAAAAAACCAACTTTTTCTACGTGAAAACCGCAATATGATGATAAAAACCCACTCAAATAGACAGAGTTTATTTCCACAACAGTGGAGGTAACAGTGTAAAGGTAATAATAATAAATGTTAAAAAAATGTAAATGCAATAATCAATGCAGTAATTATGTTAAAATAGTAGAATCTGTATGTATGAACAGGAAGATGGTTTTTATTTGAGTGTATGTAGTTATAAGCGGGACCCTGTAATAAAATGCCCTTCCAGTTTCGGTTTACAATTTCTGTATAATAAATAACAATAATAATCAATAAATAATCAATGTAATAATAAATTTATAATTTCTGTAATAAATAACAATGCAATATTAAATGTAATAAATTGAACAATAAATGTATAATAAATGTATAGAACAAGTATATAGTGTAAATTCATGTGAATGTACCTATAAGCGGGTCCCTTTAATAAAAAATGCCCTTCCTGTGTCGGAAGAATGGGACAATTTATTCGTAGCGGTCTTTTTATTGTTCCCTCCTTGCCCCCCCCCCCCCCCCCCCCCCCTTTCATTTGTTTTTTGGTTTATAATTTTGTATAATAAACAACAATATAAAAATCAATATAATAATAAATTTATAATTTCTGCAATAAATAATAATACAATATTAAATGTGACATATTTAATAATAAATGTAATAATTATGTAAAATAATAGAATCTATATGTATACAAGAAGAAGATAGTTTTAAATTTATGCGAATGTGTTTAAAAAGTGGGTCCTTTTAATAAAATGCCCTTCCACTGTTGGGATAACAGGATCTAATCTATATGCAAATTTCTTAAAGGCTCTCGACTGTTTTCCCTCTTATTTTTGGTTAATTCGTTTTTCTGTATCCACCCGAAGAGGATGCCAGTGGGCATTGAAACTGTTGTGGAAATAAACTCTGTCTATTAGAGTGGGTTTTTATTATCATAGAGTCTGGGGAAACTGAAGTCCAGGGTAATGTGACAGATTTGCATGAACATATGGACAGTTGGACACACTGGAAGTTGCTCCATTAGATGGACTAAAATTGGCCCGGCAATCATTGAGACTTGTACAACAGTCTCTAGACCTAGCTAATGATGCATTGAGTACTTTGAAGAAATCATTCCTTGGGTTCACCGATTCCATGCCCAGATCACCTGAAGTTCCTCAATCTCAGTCTTGCCGTGTTAGTTTTAGTCCAGTGCATTCAGGATTTACCACATGTCAGGAGATACTAAATGAGTATAGACAAAAGGTTCGTGCCTGGACTAGTCATCATTGTCATTTCCAAACCGAGACCAAGACTTCACGATCAGAGAAACTTAACTTAACCCAGTCAGGGCTCAACCACCCATTCACACACTCCTGTGGCAATCTTGCAGAATTACCAAATGTACAGCCACAGACCCTTGAGTACAGAATCAGAGGCAACAGAGTAAACTGAAGTGAAGTATTGTGGGTAAATCTGTTATAAAATACACCCTAAAATGACTAGATTTGGGGTTTTCTTTCCTGTGAGAGGATACCCAATGTACTCGGCCCTCGAAAGGGATGTAAGAATGGATTATTCACTGATTTCTGTTTATTTTGGGTATATAACCAGGGGAGGGGTAGTTAGTGAACCTTTTGTTCTGAAGGGGTCAATAATTAATTGTTCTAGGGGAGTAAGCAGCAGGGATAAACCTCTGAGGGAAAGATATGGAATGATGCATGCTACTGGCTTAGTACTGACTGACATTCCAGTGGTTTAAAAAAAAAAGGGGGTGGGGGTAGAGTGAGGATTTGGCCCATTCTTTTCTTTCATTTGGTTTCCTTTGACAGGAATAAGGTGGCACTTCTAGCCTTGATTTGGTTTTCTTTTTCTTTTTTTCTTTACTATTCCTACTGATGCTGTTAAAAAAGAAAAAAAAAAAAAAGAAAAAAAAAAAGACCTCCCAACTTGAATTCCTAGGTGATTTGTGATTGAATACACTTGGCTAGAGTGGTGGATGAACAAGGGGGTTATTTGCCAGATTTCCCCATGGTATAGTGTGGGAAGAACACTACAGTCAAATTTATGGGTCCTGGTCTCTTGATCCAGTGTTAAGGGAAATAGAGAGTGAAGTGAATCAAGCAAGAAAAACACAGTAAATGTTGTGACCCAAAAGGGGGTTGGAGGTATTCTGGGTGGAAACTGTAGGTTGTGCCAGAAACAAGGTTGTTATACTAGTGAACAATGTGTAGGTTAAGTGAAACAAAAGTGGTGCTAAAAAAAAAATGCCAGTATTTACCATGTGCATATTTGGAAGTAATGTATAATGTTTAGTGGTAGCTACAATATTCTGGAATTAATGTATAATGTTTAGTGGTACCAAATTGATTAATATAATAGTGAGATTTGGGCATTTTAAGTTGACTTGGTTATGTAAATAGTTTTTCCCTATTTGTTATAATTGGCCAGTTTGAGTGAAGCAATTGGTATTAAATAAATCTGTCATAATTTGTGGTACTACTGAGTGGTAATGTAAGTTAACTAACTGGGAGGGTCAGCATTGTTTTGATGCAATAACTTTTGTAATGTATACTCCCATATATGTTAAGATTGTCAATAGATGCATTATCCTGGTAAAGAACATGGAGGAAGAAAGAATTGAGGTTTTTTTTTTTGTTAGGGGGAAGGAATGTGGGGGTTGTGACCCCCCCCCCGATTTTCAAATATCTCTCTTGGGGTTGTGGAGTTTTTCACAAAAACCTCACCCTAATTTTCAAGTCCTATCTGGTTCTTCTCTCAAGTTTTTCTCTCCCCACAGGAGTCTAGTTAGTAAGCCTGTTAATGGTAAAAACACTATGGTAACATCCAGACTATTTGACGCATTCGGTGGAGAAGGGGCGAATGCCACAAAATTCGAAAAATGAGTTTTTTGCCGTATAATTATCCTTTAAAACCTTTACTTTACCTATGCAAAAAATTAGATGTTAGTCTGCACTCTTTCACGGTAAAATTTAGGTTTTAATGTATCTCAGAGAAATTCACTCCGCATCATTGCTTCACATTGAACACATCTATCTACTTTCTGGTCACTCGACAATGCCCTGTGATGCTCAATTTGGCCAAATTGAACAAAATATAAAAAATAATTACAGCAATATTATTTACACCAAAAAAGATTGTTACGGCCATAACTACAGCCGTTTCGCAGCGCTTCCTAGTTGTAGAAATGAAACAGGCTGATTTTCTCGATTTTGACATCCTAAAAACGTGCATTGTCATTAGGAAATCAACAACTACTAAATTTTCAGATGCAAGAAAGTTAATATTTGACTTTCAACACAAAGAAGGCTACGTAATATCGACTGCATACCGCACAACCCCAGATAATAGCCATCCTATCAGACTGCAGAAAGGGAAAAAATCCTACAGTGTCAGTTTATTCAATCCAGCCCAGCAGACACTACAACCAAAGTATTCCCAATTGCTGCCAATAACTAAGGAAAAAATAAAAGATCTCAAAGAATTATCAGACCTAATGCCTGCAACTGCAGTGAACTATTATACAAGATTGTTAAAGGAACTGGAAGAAACCGAAACAGTTGAAGCAGGTAATACAACATTCGACGAAGAGGACCAAATAATGGATTACACCAGTTAACATCAGAAGCTATCAATAAATAATATTGTAAAATTTCTTGGCGTTTTATTATATCGACATATTACACAACAATATTTTACTCAAATATGTGTTCAAATTCATACAACATTTCAATAAACCGGAAAAATACAAAGGTTTAAAGTTTACAAACTTTAACTGCATTTTGTGGCATAATTCGAAAATGTTGCATTCGCCCCTTCTCCACCGAACGCGTCATTTGATCTTGGAAGCCTATTAAAAGGTTATGAAACCTGAATAGATGCCTGAATAGACAGGCTGAGATTAATACAGATGTGTCCTGTTGGAAGCCAAGGGAGCTTGGAAAGCCTTTAAAGGTATGATGTTAAATGCTCTAGCTTGTAATCCTTGGCCAGTGTACAATAGGAATAAAGACTTGTTCATAATCCTTATTCCTAGTTATTGTGGTGGTGGTCATTTTTATTTCACCATCATTATTAGTATTAATTAATATTATTAAAAGTAGACATATATATAGGTTGTTAAAACTGTGACTGAGTATAGATAGGTGTAATAAATCCAGCCAGGGTAGAATCAGACATCAGACCTTTACTTATTGCCTGGTTTGCAGTGCATGTGGGAGCCCTGGAGTTTCCCTTAGCTAAATCCAGTCATCTGTGATGCTGTCATGTAACTAACTAGAGAACCGATTATCATTATTATAGGTCACCAGTCACATTATTCCAGAGTTAGGTTTTTGCCCATGCTTGTTTGGTACTGATTATAGGTTAACTCATGTGAGATAGGTTTGCCATAATTGTCAATGTTTGTAGTTATTATTTTTTATGTTGGTTATTTATTATTTGTGTGCTTTGATTTCATGAGTAAATTGTTTTCCATTGATCAATTATGAAGTCATGATTCCAGTTAATGTTTGTTGATTAATTGTCTGTGATGATGTTAAATTGTGATTAATGGTGCCTGGTGCATGTAACTAATAATCTTGTGTTGTCTAGGCAACCAGTTGGGATTCAACTCACGTGGTCCAGATTCATCAGGTTTGGATTGTGGATCCAATCCAGTGGGAGCTACGCAGTCCATTGAGGTTGTGTCAACCATTGTTGGCCACTGGGATCAGGGTTGGCAAAAACCCATTTTTCATAAAAAACCCAACCCAACCCAATTGGGTTTTTGCTGTTTTTTTTTGTTTTTTGATGGGTTGAATTTTTTTTAGAAAGGTTCAATAATTATGTAGTGCCTAATATATCTATTATTTTATTAATTTATTTATCTAATCTACAATATATACAGGGCTATTCAAAATGATTCGTCTGATTTCAACTGAGAATACTTCCGTACCTATCAACCGTGCATCAACTGGGCATACACCACATGAAAGAGGAAATCTCCGAGTTTTACAAGATCACCGCGAGAGGGCTCCAAAGTCATGCTGTGGCCTAGCCTAGCAACAAACAGTCAGTGTGAAAATGGCATCTGCACAGCAGAAGGCATTTTGTGTGTTGCAGTTTTCGAGCTCCACAGCTGGCTCCCTAGGTCGCCAGATCTTACACCGTGCGACTTCTTCCTTTGGGGGTACGTTAAGGATACTGTGTACGTGCCACCATTGCCCACATCTTTGGATGAGCTCCGAACTTGCATTGTTACTGCCGTAGAGTCAGTGACAACAGACATGCTAGAGTGAGTATGGGAGGAATTTGACTATCGTGTCGACGTTGCTTGTGTAATTAGGGGAAGTCACATAGAGCATTTATGAGGTGAGAGAAAATTTGGACAGTTTTTCTTTTGGTTGATGTATCACAAATCACACTGTATTTGTAACATTAAAAAATATTCTCATTTGAAATCAGGTGAATCATTTTGAATAGCCCTGTATTAAAAAGACATCTTTATTTCACAGAAAGTTCAGATATGAGAGATGATAATGACATATTAGAATTTTCTCCATTTTAATTTTAGATCTTTCCTTTATTTCTTAACAGCAGATTTCAGCTTTATTTAGACCTAACTCAAATTTAAATTTTTAACCCTTAAGCTGCCAATTTGGTTGGAAATGTTTTTTCGCGAAAAAATGCAGTTTTCCATAAAAAATCAAATTTTCTTTGATAGTAAATTTTATGATTCTCAGTTTTAGATTTAAGCATATACTTTCTTAAATTATCATTAAAATAATATAAATCGACCATATTGACTAGAGTCGAATATGGCACTTGTGACTACCAAAAAATCGTTCGACTACAGTCGACTACGGCATCCAAAGGGTTAAGATGCCAAACTCAGAGTTATAGAAGTGGAAGATCTAAAGCTAGCGAATGAGATGAGGTGACTTTATTAAGTGATCAGCCTACTAGAGTACTACACAATTATTGCAAAGAAAGTATCACTCAAAAAATTGAGTGAAACATCATCTAGAGAAATGCAGTAAAAGAAAAGTGGAATGTTTTGAAAATGAAGCAAGAGGTATGCCAAGACTCGAATTTGGAGCATCAGTTGAAACTGATTCACTTCCTCCAGCTTTGGCTTCTGGCAAAGATGATCCAAAGATTATAAGTGAAAATGTGCCTGAAATGAGTGACACCAGTGCAGGTTCTTCATCCACATTCTGTCATTCAACACCAATAAAGCATAAAAGGCAAAGATCAATTACACCATTTGTGGTAAGAACGGCTGTGGACCAAAAGGAAGAATTAGATTTACAAGTTGCAAGGTTCTTTTTTCAGCTAACATACCCTTCAACATTTTAGAAAATAAAGAATTTATAAAATTAATCAAAGGTCTAAGATCAGGATATGAACCACCAAACAGGAAAAGGTTGGCATCTGAACTGTTAATAAAAGTTAATGATGAAGTAATCCATGAAATGAAGAATGACCTTAATCTTGATGATTGTACCATTACCCTTGTACAAGATGGCTGGAGTTCAGTAGGTAATGATCCTATTATTGCGCACAGTATTCATAATGGAAAAAAGCCATATCTGATTTCAGCAGTTGATGCTGGAAGTACAAAAAAGACAGCATAATATTGTGCTGGTTTTTTGGGTGGGTTTTTGGGTACCAACCCTGACTGGGATCTGCCCTGGAATCAGGCTGGTGACCCTAACCCAACTAACTAGCCAGTGTATAAAGTGTGTAAGTGTATAAAGAAATTGAAACTCAGATCATAAGGGGGGGTCAAGTTTGGAGGGTAGCTAGGCTGTGTCAGGGGTTAACATTCTGTGTAAGTCATTTCTGGTACTTGTTTCCCACTTGCTTCCTATCCTTTCTGCCAAATCTCACTAAGTGTTATTGGTTTTCCAGAGGTTTTGTTAATGGTGATTCATTGCCAGTCTTTCTGTTTATACTTTCATACTGAATACTTGTTTGTTTCAGATATAATAAAGAGAAAAACAAACAGAGTAATTTACTTCTCTTAGGTCTACCTTTGAATTCCAGCCCTTTCTTGGACTCTGAGGGGTTGATTCTCCTACTCATTGGAGAGTCGGATTTAAAACACCTGAACTGGGGGAAGTCCTTTCCAGTTAACATGTGAGTTGGACGAATAATCTCTTGGAAATAAACCACTGACAAGAAAGGCATTCCTAGATACCAGAGGAGACTACATCTTTGCCCAGTCTCTTGACTATCACAAACCCGAAACGTGAAAAGGTGCTGGGTGGTTCAACAATACAGTTACTTGGGGACTACAGCCTACTCAGCCACCATAGCAGTACAATAGGAAGAAAGACTTGTTCATAATTCTTTTTCCTAGTTATTGTGGAGGTGTCATTTGTATTTTGCAATCATTATTGTTATTAATTATTATTAAAAGTATATACATATATTGAAATTGTGACTGAGTATAGATAGGTGTTATAAGCAGGGCTGTGGAGTCAGTGATAAAATTTGGCAACTCCAACTCCAAAAATTTTAACACTCCGACTCCAGAAATCTGACTTGTATAATTACGACTCTGACTGATATTTGCCATTTCCCCATTCAGATTAGCAAAAGCCAGGGTTGAAAAAAATGTTAGAGGGAGAGAATTCTTTACAACCATTTCAATTATGCATGCTTTAAATTTGTCTGCTGTCATGGTCACTGTGACTTTTTCACTCATAAAATATTTTGTGACAGTAGTTTGACGAGAACTTGTGCTTGAATTGTCATCAGCCCTCTTCTTTTTCATCATCCTTTTCATTCACAATTTTGTAATCCTTTGGATGATGCCGTTGAAGGTGGCATTTTAGATTTCCTGCTCTTGTTGGAGCATTGGATCCTTCACCTGAGAAGGCACTAATTTTGGCATCACATATTTTTTCCTGATCATCAGTGCCCTTTTGGCACTGACATACGTAATATTTTCCATCAGCAGTGAGTGAAAAATATTCAAAAACAGCAGATTTATATTTTTGATGTGACATTATGCTGTTATTACTTATCAAATTGAAATCTAAAAATCTGAAAAAGATTTAGGGTTGCTAGTACAAAATTTTTAAATTTCCTTATTATTAATTATGTTAATTAATTAATTATAATCCTTATTAATTATAAGCAACTATATTTATATATTATTTATATATTATATATTATATATTATTTATATATTATATATTATTTATATATTATATATATATATTATTATATATTATATATTATTTATATATTATATTATATATTATATTATATATTATATTAATTATATATATATATATATTATATTATATATTATATTATATATTATATTATATATTATATTATATTATATATTATATTATATATTATATTATATTATATATTATATTATATTATATATTATATTATATTATATATTATATATTATATTATATATTATATATTATATATTATATTATATATATATTATATTATATATTATATATTATATTATATATTATATTATATATTATATTATATATTATATTATATATATTATATTATATTATATATTAAAGCATTAGGTTAAATCTATTTTATTCATAAAATTGAGCTAGGCTGCTATGGTTATAGTTGAAGGATTTGCACCGACTGACTCCATCCAACTATGCACTTCCGACTCCACTCAAAATTGACCGACTCCACAACTCCGACTCCTGACTCCGACTCCACAGCCCTGGTTATAAGTCAGCCAGGTTAGAAGCAGACACCAGACCTTTACTTATTGCCCAGTTTGTAGTGCATGCTTAAGCCAAATCCAGTTCTGTGATCCATTCATGTAACTAGCTACAGAACCTAGTATCATTATTATAGGACACCAGTCATGTTATTCCAGAGTTTGGGTTTTGCCCATGCTTGTTTGGCACTGATTATAGGTTGATTAACTTATGTGAGATAGGTTTGTATTTATTTTTTATGTTGGTTATTTATTATTTGTGTCTTGATTTCATAAGTAAGTTATGTTTTCCAGTGATCAATTATGCAGTTGTGTTTTCAGTTAGTTTGTTGATTAATTGTCTGTTATTTTACAATTGTGATTAATGGTGCCTGGTGCATGGAACTAATAATCTTGTGCTGTCTAAGCAACCAGTTGGGACTGGACTCAACTAGTACAGACTCATTAGGCTTGGATTGTGGATCCAAACCAGTTGGAGCTATGAAGTCCATTGAGGTTGTGTCAACCACTGTTGGCCACTGGGATCTGCCCTGGAATCAGGCTTGTGACCCTAATACTACTAACTAGATAGCTGCTTTGTATTAGGTCATCCCATAAGTAATGTGGCATTTAAAATTTTTTTTTTTTTTTCCATTTTTATCATTATTTTATGGATAGAAATCAAACAACTCTTTGAAGTTATTTATATTTAAATAAATATTTATTTAAATATAAATAACTTCAAAGAGTTGTTTGATTTCAATCCGTAAAATAATGATAAAAATGGAAATTAAAAAAAAAAAAAAAATGCTGCATTACTTATGGGATGACCTAATATAACAAAAATCAGGTCACAGGGGTCAAGTTTGGAGGGTAGCTGGGCTGGGACAAGGGTTCACATGAATTCTGTAAAAGTCATTTCCAGTACTTGTCTCCCACTTGCTGTCTATCATTTCTGCTGAATCTCACTAATTGTTATTTGTTTTCCAGAGGTTTTTGTTAATTATGACTCATTGCCTTACTACATCACCTCAGCACACACATACAAAAAATGGGTGTGTTAATAAAAAACAATTATGAAACAATTTTAATGAAACATTTATGTCCAAAACAACAAATATGTACTTTCAGAAGACAGAAAAAATACTGTTCATGAAATTCCTGAAAATTAGCAAATACATTATTTAGAATAAATGACACAAAACTATGTATAAAAAAATAATGCAATTATCAACTACCAAACAATTACTAACTCTATGATACAATCATGTAATAGCTAACAGTTATACAGAACAGTTTGTATCTTCAAAATTTTTGCCTCCTAGATTTTTTCTGGGCAAAATCATCAATATCAATATCATCATCATATGAAATCTCGCTGCCAACATCCTGGTTGATGCTTATGATGCCAAGGCCACTGAGGCGATCCTGCCCCATTGATGATCTGAGGTAGTTCTTGATTAGCTTCATTCTTGCCCACTGAGCTATGACCTGGGAGCCTGTCTAGGGGCCCCCTAGAGGCAGTGGGGCCCTAAGTGGCTGCTTAGTCTGCTTATGCCAGGAAATGGCCCTGCTTTCTTGGACTCTGAGTGGTTTGGTATCATGCTCAGTGGAGATGAGGATTTAGTAAACAGAACTTTGGGAAGTCTTTTACAGTTAATGTGTGAGTTGGACCTGAATAATCTCCCGGAAAGAAGGTGAGGAGTTTGTGAATAGAAATTTGGGAAGTCCTTTACAGTTAACATGTGAGTTGGACTTGAATAATCTCATGGAAATAAACACTTGACAAGAGAGGCATTATTGGATTCCTGGGGAAACTATCCCCATGTCCAGTCTTTTAACTATCATGAACCTAGAAATGTGAAAGGGTGTTGGGTGGCTCGATGATACAGATGCTTGGGGACTGGCCTATGCAGCTACAGCAGCAATATAAAAAGAAAGTTTCACGTCTGATGTAGTCCATTTTTGAATGGGTCTGATCAGAATGGAGATTTGAAACAAGGATAGGTACTATTAGGTAGGCAATAAAATCAGGTTATATTTAGTACAAATAAGAGTCCAACATGTTTAAACAATCGAGTCAAATATTTCTCTGAATGAGAATTGTTCCAAGCAAATTTCAATGATATAAGTGAACAGATTTCTATGGAAGTTAGTTTATCGCATAGACACAAAAAAGATCACTTATAACAAATTTCAACCTTTATGTGGACCCAGTAGCTGTCATCCAAATTCTGTGATATTTCACAGAACATGTTTTCATTATGAAACGAACACTGCTATTGTAGGGTTATTAAGGAATTGCATTATTGGTGGGGGTTTGATACACCCTAACAACCAGTATATGCATGTAGAGACATGAGTGCTGTTGAGTGTTCCTGTGAATAATCATGAGCCATTTCAGTGACATTGATCAGTCTCTTTTTATTCCCTGTGCCAGTGTCAAATAGGATTGTGATATTCAGCACTGGGACTGCATAGTGCAAGAGGATGAAGAACACATTACTATGGACTTTTCTCTCTTTGACTCCTACCATATTCACAGTACAGAATAACATGGCTATCCATTTCTTCCTTGGATGACTCGAGTATGGGCATTTCCATTCTACATGTCTGGCCATCATCCGATGTGAGTAAGTATGCAGAGCCTTCATAAATGACTGTCACTTGCTTCCCTTGGCATTCATTTGCTCCAGAGGTGACATAAAAGCTTGATGAACTGTTGTTTTTCATCATTAGCCAAGAATATCATCTCATCAACAGGTTTCTTCATGTTCTCACCCTTAACAATGAGCTTTTCTCCACATCCTCTCTCCACTTGTTCTGGCGATTTAATGGAGTTGGCTATGTAGCTATCTGTACTGAACACATCACCAATCTTTGGCACCATGCCAAACACTTTTTGGTAAATCTGGCTGAAGTTACTTGGAATGTCCTTCATGTAGTAGAATCCAGGGCTGTGGAGTTGGCACATAAAAAATTGACTCCGACGACTCAATTTTTTGTCTGTCCGACTCCGAAGGTATATTAATTCTAAATCTGCTATGATAATTACACAAGAGGCATTTCATCACCACCACGTGAATCATCAGGCTACTTTTTAAACCCATAACCTGCAAAGTTTGAGTCTAATGGTTGTAGCGATGCCATTATAGCTTTTTTTATTTTTTATTTATGAAAAAACAAAATTCATTGAGCATAAAACAAACAAAAAGAATTAAATTTAAGACTATGACAAAATAAAAATTTCATTAAATGCAATAAAAAATATGAAAGTATTCCTGCAAAATTTATTAAACTAAGGCCAAGGGTGAAAATCTAAAATTTACGAATAACTTGTTCTTAGGAACAGAATTGCTTCTGCCAGATCCTCTTTCATTGAAGCCCTTAAATCTGATTTAATTATTTTCAGTGCGGAAAACAGTCTCTCCACACTGACCTGAGTGGGTGGCATGGCTGTTACTATCATAGCTGTATCTCTTAAAATCTCTGGATATGCGGGGATGACTTCTTGTATTGTCAGTTTAGATGAGCGATCATATTTTTCCACTTCTTTTAGGCCATCAAAAAAATCTTGCTTAAATTTCATTAGTTTAACATCAAAAGGTTGCCTATGCACATTTAAGCAGCGACGCTTTGCTTTTGAGCATTCAATTTTATCTAAATATTTTTGAAAGTCTAATTCTTTATCATTTGAAGAGGATGAGAGGGACTTACTACTCATATCTTCATCCTGTGGTTCAGGATTTTCAGGTAATAGCCCTTTTATGCAAATTGCAACCTCGCAGAGGGCCTCTTTTGCTTTAGCAATTTGTTCTTTGGTCAACAAAATTTGGTTCATTGGATCTATGTAGACAGCAGCTAATAAGATCTCGTTTTTCAGTAGCAGACCCTCTCTTTTCTTCATTGAGGATACAATTCCATCAGCAATTAATCCTCCAGTTTGGGATAGACGAAATAATAAATTTTTACATTCCCCTAGGAATGTACCAGGAGTTAAATCCTCTGCTTGCAACTTTTTGGTGACAGTATAAGGGTGAGCAAGCAGAGCTTCTAATTGTGTAACCTCCCTCCATTGAATTTCAGTTAGTGAAACATTGGGATTATCAATGTCTTCTAGGAAGGGTTTTAGATCAAGCAAACGCTTAATCATCATATATGTGCTCCCCCAGCATGTCGCTTGGTCCAAAATAGCTCCCTTTCCTGCACGTCTCTGGATAATAGCATCAATTTTAGAGGTCCTGGCTGCAGTGGCTACTTGCCTCAACTTGCCTATCAGAGTAGCTGCATGGCGATCTTTCAATCCATCTCTTATTGCTAGCTGCAATGTATGTACAACACAACATATATGTTGGATTAGAAAGAGCTTAGATGCTTCTTCAACAATATCATCTAAAATTTCATCGCTCTATTCTGTTTGTGCTGTTTGAGAATCAGTTTCAGGAATGTCATCTTCATTAGCCACTTTTTCTTCATCAACTTTATTCAGCTTTTCTATCATGCTTAGCATGTTTGAAGCATTATCTGTGACAATACATAGAATCTGCTCTTTCTTAATTACAAAGACTTGTAAAACTTCCTCCACTAACTTCTGAAGATAGTCGCTGTCATGATGTGCCTCGGTGTCCTTTACTCCCAATGTCCGAGTTACCATTTTATTGTTTTCATCAACAAATCTAGCATTGATGGCAAAATAGTTAACTCTATGATGCGTGGCTGCATCCATTTTAATAAACATGAAGCGTCCCTTAAGAGTTCTTCGAAGTTCTTTCTTTTTATTTGTGGCTTCTTCAACTATAATTTTTCTGATACTTTGTCTTTCCAGAGAAACTCCAAGTTTCTTGGCCATTTCTCCATTTAGGCCTAGAAAAGCTGGTTGTGAAAATAAAGATAAGGCTACACCATCTCTTACCACCAGTTCGATGATGTGCTTCTTGAACTTTTCTGTGGTCATTGTTATGGTAATTTTGTCTGTAGTAAAGAATCTTGTAAGTGGTGCTTGTTGTTCAGTAGATTTCTGATCTTTTGTTAACTTTGAAGTAGTTGGAAGGTTTTTATTATCTTTCTCAATGACAACTTCTAAAATTTTGGGATGGAAATGCTGCAAATGTCTTTTAAAATTTGATGCTCTGGTTGGTGCATTTTTATCAGAGCCAGTAAAACCACTGATTTTTGCTTCACATAATTTTTCACCATCATCATCATCATCTATCATACACTGACACACGAAATGTTTCCCATCTGCGGTTATTGTAAAATATTAAAAAACTGCAGACTTTGTTGGAAGTGTCTTTGCCATTGTGAAAGGGGTTTTAGACTTGAAAGTTAAAAACTTATGAAATTTAGAAAGAACTCAAAATTAAATAAGCATTAAAAATAAAAAATATTATCTGAAAAGAAAAAATGAATTAATGGTATTAGTGTCTGAAATGGAAAACATTGTGTTTATTATTTAACCCTTTAAGTATGGGAGTTGTCAATAAGCCATTTGATGAAAGTGTGCTCAAGGCCGGAAGTCATCAATAAGCCATTATGGTTTCTCTTTCAGTTACGGGAGTCGTTTATGAGTGAATACGTAAAATAGTGTGAGATATGGCCTTTTTACTCAGAAGCAGTCTTTTCCGAGTCAAATGGGCATATTTTCTTGAGTTTGATTGGATGAGACATTAGTTAGGACTTGTGATTGGATGATATTTGCCTCACCCTTGAGCTCGGTATAAGCTCTGATTTATTTAGTCATGTAATAATTAGTGAACATAGCGGGTGCATCTAAAACTTTAGCAGTTAGGCGTGGTTTGAAAAGGCCTATTACAGACCCTTCTGCGATGGAAAACTTGCTTGATCTAAGTGGTGAAGAGGAATTGCTATCCTCTTGTTCCAGTGATAATAGTGAAAGTGAAGTTAGTGCAAATTCAAGTGACAGTGACACAAATGATATACCAGCCCTAAATTATCATTATATTTGCATGAAAAGAATACTGGATCGTGCAGAACAGTGAGAAAAAACAGAAAATTTCCAAATTTTCAGACAAAATTGGTAAGAGGTGAATGCGAGAAAAAGATAAGTGGGGATTTACTGGCACTAAAATGGTGAGATAAGCGTGATGTTTACATGCTCACCACTTTTCATAAAGGAAATATGGAAAATAGCCACAGGACTAATACGCCAATAAAGAAACCTGATGTTGTACTAGACCAGTGATGGCGAACCTTTTTATCTAAGTGTGCCAAAATTCATGTTTTTTAAATAATGATATTGTTGGCATGTCACTTGCATACATGCATTTTAAATTTAACTACAAAATCATAGATAGCTGACTTATTAATCGAAAGTACTAGGGCGTAGATGATTTATTGCAGTTTTTCATCAGAATACCAAACATTTTCAACATCCATCGCGTGTCACCCGAAACCCTGCGGCGTGTCACTGCTGACACGCGTGTCATAGGTTCGCCATCACTGTACTAGACTATACGCGTAATATGCGTCTGTTTGACAAATCAGACATGCAAATAACTATGGTGGAATGTATGAGAAAATCTGTAAAGTGGTATAAGAAGTTTTTCTTTCACATGATTGACGTAGTGATGCTAAATGCATATAATTTGTACCTGGTAAAAACAGGAAATAAGGGATTGCCTTTGAAAAACTTTAGGAGGAATGTAATTAGCCAACTGCTTGAACAATAACACTACACTTACTTCAAAATGACATGGTAGACAAAGTACAGGAAATATAGATAGGCTGTTCGCTGTAAATTTCATGGAAAGGCATTCTCCTGCACATGTGCCATCAACAGGACTAAGGAAAAAAGGACAACACTTATGTCATGTATGCTCAAATACTGAATGAGGTGAAAAAAAATGAAAATACGTAACAACATGGTGTCCAGATTGCAAAGTAGGCCTATGCCTGGAAGATTGTTATCAGATCTATCATACAAGAAAAAACTACTAAAACTAATGGTAAGTACAAAAACATTCATTACAGAACATAACCTGCTAAAGTTTCATTAAACAAAGTATAAAAATTCAATTTTAAAATAATATACATTTTCACAATTTTTTGCACCCTGGGTGACATGCTTGAAAAATAATTAGTGTACCTAAAGGGTTAAGTGATTTAACCACCATAGCTGCCAGTGATATCACACACAAAAACATATTTTATTAAAATTTATATTGAGGTTGGAGTTGGAGTCAGTACATTTTTACTGACTCCGACTCCAGCAGCACCAAAATTGCTTCTGACTCCGACTCTCTGACTCCACAGCCCTGGTAGAATCATGCATTGCCATCCTGAACAAGGAGTGTTTAACTGGAGGGTGATATCATAGCATCTTCATGATCTTTAGTTAGATATTGGAGCAATTTGGACTTGTCTATTTTTGCCAGGAATCTGTCAGTAGTAGCTACCTATACTGTATGGTACAGAAGTCAATGGGTAAGTCAGCATTTCCTTCAGATCTAGTTGTATGCCTTCACTCTGACTTCATAAACAATTGGAAAGCAACATTTCCCTGTTGCTTATACTGAACCACTTTGTTTTTCATTGTTGTTACCCTTACCTTCTTGTTCATGACTCCTTAGGTTTTGAGATTCAGATGCTTTATTGGTTCAAAGAAATCTATTCCAGTTTGAAGGTGGCTTGTTATGAAGGCATCTTTGACATCTTGACCTGCACATTCACTCCAAGCACATCTTTTTCTATGTCATTGGATGCAGTAGCACCAGATGATAGAATCAGCAATTCATCTTTGTCTACAGTGAATGAGTTCATGAAATTTTCCATTGCTGCTTGAGCTTTCAATACCAGTTTCTCACTCTTCAAAACCTCAGCAGGATGAATGTCATGGTGCTCGGTTCCTTCTATTGTTCCAGACAACATCCAAGCCATATTTAGAGTGATATTCACATACTGTGATCTTGCATGTATTGTTCTAACCCAGCATTGGTAAGTATCATGATTTGTGAGAACACCAGACTAACTGATGCCACTTCCACCAGGTCTTCCCTGTGACTTAGTGTGTCACGTAAAAGTCTCCTCCATAGTCTTGTCAACAGCACATCTGTTTGGCATGTCACAGAAAGGTCTCCATAGTCTTGTCAATGGTATGTCTGTTTCCAGGGATGAAGGAATGGGCAACACTGATCACACCTCTCTTTATCAACTCTGTAGCTCCTGGATGAGATATCTCAATGTTGGCTATAAAGGTGGAGAAGCATGCGAGTTATCTTGCATAATTATGGCCCCTAAAGCTGAAGAACAGGTTGGCCATGAGATGACATTGGGCATATAAGAGAAAGTTGTTGTATTTGACTGCTTGGATGAGCGATAGCAGCAACCATACATAATCCATGTAGGAGATCCACAGTTGAGCTGTTTTTCCCAGGTGCCCCACTCTTACTTCCACATGGTATCTGCAATAGACTATAACAATAAAATGTAATATAACCTTGGTACATTTTAATAACAGGTGACATTAGTACAAGTGCTATGAACCAACAATGATTGATGAGCATGTGGATTTGAATATTATGATAAGATGACATAAAAGTTGCATAGCATACTACATGAATACAGTGATTGGGCATACCTGTCATGCATCTGGATGTAGTTTTGTATAGCATCATTGGCTAGTGCTGCATTCAAGCATCTGTGGAGAGGGAGTGTAATATAGCATTCAGCACTTAATTGTTCTGGCAGTGATGCAAGCACCTCATCACCACCTCAGCCAGTGATGTATTGTGTCAGCAACAGTCTTTCTGAGCATTCCAAAATAACTTTGTGGCAATGCATGGCTCTGTCATAATGTTTTCCAGAGAGAACACCCTCAATAGATCCTAAAGCAATCAGGCTTGCTTTATGCAATAGCATCAGAGAAGCCTGATCTGTACATTTTGCCACTCATCTTCATGCAAGCACATGCCAAGTGAAAAGTTCCTATCAAGATGATGTGCTTCTTGTATCTTTCTTGGTTATTCCAGGCCTAGGTTGAAGGTTGTGATTATGTAGTGTTGATTGACCTCCTTGGTGGCTGCTTCATCATACCTGAGACATTCCTGTACTGTCTTGTAATCAGTGATGAGACTAGCAATCACATGGTAATAGTTGATGGTTGTTAGACTTTCTGGTGCTCTGCCAGTCAGAGAGAGGAATCCTGACCATCTAGGAACTTCTTGCTTCAACATGCAACTTCTCATCCGGATCAGTACCCATAACAAGTCTCTCTTGTTAGTGTAAAAATGAACCATGAATAATTCCCATATTCATATACAGTATTATCTTATTCTTTCGTGTAATTCTTATATTCATTTATATAGTTCTTGTATCCATTTTTAAAATTCATGTGTTTATATGGTTCATGTATTTATATAATCCTATATATTTGTATATATTTAACTTTATGTAATATCTATATTCGTATGCATGTATGACTGTACGTGTATGTATTCATTTTTACATAGGGACCAAAATCACCTAACACAAGTTTGGATAAAATTTTTGATTTGCTTTCTACTTTGCCAAATAATTGGTGACTTGTTCTTTTTAAAATCTCATCATTTTTTTAGATTTTGCTTAATAATGAATCCTGCTTAAGCTTTACAATGTTCATATTTTGTATACATTTTCTCTTCATTATAAAACATGGTCATGTCTTGCCTAAGCATTTAATTGTAAATCTTAAACCTTTAATTTTTACTCATATGCATATTTTAGTGTAAAGATGCATAGTTCAATTTCCACTTTTAGTTAACTTGGCAGATCATGATAACAGATCTGAAAATACATGGTTTAATATAAAAATTTCCCAATACATTATAAGAATAATCTGGGAATCTTCAGAGAATTTAGTAAGCCTCCCAGAATCCTCCAAGCCACTATAGAAGAACTCAGAGAGTAATATAGAAGAAACTACTGCAAGTAACACATCCGTTGCTGCCACCTAACTAGAACCCCTGTCGACTTTGAACCAACCCATGCCATAGATGGAGGGGGTTAACTGGCGATCTCTGCATCCAGGATTCTTCCAGTCTTCCAGACCCCTGGAACTAGAACCAACATCCAGTTGACCGGCGTGTCACGATTTCCAGTTCGTCACATTCACCCTTGAACTGGTGTGTTACGACTCCCAAGTTCTCCATGCCTAGTTTTCATCCAAAAACAAGTGGCCAGCAAGACACGTCTTCAGGACACGTCTCCAAGGATTTTGTCATAGGAATCTTGTTAAGTACAGAACTTTTTAAAATAATATCTCAACATTTGAAGTCAGTATTATTAACAGTTAATAATATAATTAGTATCAAGCCAGAAATAACAAAAAACACAGTGAACATTCCATACACCAGTGATACATTTCTTTTTAGTGAAACAGAGTTATTTCCACTATTAGAGTTAGTATAGTATAATTTTATTTAATGTACCAAGCATAGTGTTACCATACCTTGTTTACATTTTTTTATTATTATTTTGTTTACAATCTTTTCAAATTTTCCCCTAGTTAGGCAAATTGTTGTGCATTTATTTAATGTGTATTTTTTAGATAGAGTAGTTAGGAAAACCACTGAAGTGATCATTCCATAGATTAAGATCGGTCAAGCAGACCAAATTAGAACACATTAATAGTACCTTCACATATGAGTGATTCAGACAGTGCACTTTCTGACATCGAAAATTTCCCTACACCCATTTTTCCACCAACCCTGCACCCTTCAAACATATTCCCAAACACACAAACTTCAGATCAAGTACAAGCCAATATGTCTCAAACCCCCGCCTCAGCATACATTAACTTAGGTAGACTAGTAAACCTTCCCCATACTGTCTTAGTTTTTAAGGGGACCATAGATAATCACTTTGTTGAACCACGCATAAGACCTTGGATTGAGTCTTTAGAACAACATTTCTTACGTGAAAACATCACCGATGATGATAAAAAGATTAGGGAAGCAAAAAGGTTTATCGACCCTAAAGAAGTATTGGTTTTTACGTTTTGAATGAATGATTAAAAACTAAATTGAATTAAACCAACACAAAGACTGAAGCTAGAGTCACTGTCCTGGCTGATGCCAGACGATTTGAGGCTATAACCTAGTACTGTACTCATAAAAAGATGAAGAGGTTGAAAAGAATTTAATCCATTCAACGGCGAACAAAATTACAGTACAATCCTACTCACCAATGAACTTTCGAAAATGAAATAATACTTACAATACTAATTACCTTAAATTAATCTGAAAAGAAATCTTAAATTAGACTAACCTACCTAACTTTATACAAATTATATAAAGCCTACAAATGAAAAATAATTTGAATACAATTGAACACAGTTTGACACCTTACGTGGCTAGATGCCCTCGTAAGCAAATAGTTGAAAATTTGAACTGGACACTGCGATCCAATGAGCAAGTGCGTTGCCGCTGAAGGCGGCAACCTGAAGTCCGAAAGACAGTGATGTCACGCCACTATGTGACGAAACCACTTATGTAGATTTCACATACCAACCAAATTAGGTTTGGATTGGGTGTGGTTTGATATTTTAAGATATTTTTTAATAACCTGACTGGCATGAACTGCAGTAATCCTAATTAGTGGATTATTGCAGGCATTTTGATCTAATGATATCCAAATTTTAAAACCAATTTTAATTTAGAAAATAAATTTGATAAATTTAATTACATTCTCTTAAATCTTTAAGGCATTGAAGATACCTTAAAGCAGCTTGTCTCTTAGGCCGAGAGACTTGAGGATTTTGATTGTTGCTATCGCTAGGATCAAGAACAACTTCTGAATTTTGACTCATTGTCGGTTTCGTTTCTAGTACCCGTATGAGTGATAGAAATCTCGAGAGGGTATAAATGACAAATTGGGTAATTGACAATTTGACCATCAGAGCGTTTAAGTTGGACGCTTCTGACTTTATTATCTTCACCGAAGAAAAGCTTTAATATCCTACCCATTTGCCAGAAGGGCCTGATCTTTGAAGGTGATTTTATTAGCACTACGTCGTTTACTTTGACTCTATTGACCCAATTGCTTTGAAACAGATCGCGACTATATTCTCGTAAACTTAGTAAATAGGACTCGTACCACAAAGTTCCAAAGTGATCGAATTTCTCGTTTAATACACTGAACGACTTGTTCAAGTCCTCATGAGAGGGCGGATCTTGCGTCCATAAGGGATTGTCTGAATCGTCGTTTCCTAATTTTAGTGCTATGCTAGAATTACTGTGAATTTTAAGAAATTAGTTAGGAGTTAACGGGCTGAAATCTTTTTCTGAAAGCATATAAGTTAAAGGCCTTGAGTTGATTGAATTTTGAATGCTAGATAGCAGGGTGACCAGATCATAATAGTCTAATTTAGATCTACCGATAGACTTGTACAGACAACTTTTCACTACTCTTATGAGTCATTCCCACGCAGCACCCATCCATGCCGAGTACACGGGGAGTTTAAGATGTTTGATATTATTGACTCGCATGTGCTCGTGAAACTCATCGGACTCTAAAGAGGACTCTAGAGCCTTTCCACCCTCTACGAAGCCTTTGGCATTGTCACTGTAGACAAAATCGCAAACTCCGTAGAGATTTGAGAATCTTTGAAATGCAAGGAGAAATGATTTAGTCGACATACTCGGCACTAACTCCATGTGCACCACTCGGATGTTAAGGCATGTGAATATTAGGATGTACATTTTAACATCTTTTGTCCGAGTCTTTGATGTAAAGGTGGCCAGTGAAATCTACTCCTACATGTTTAAAGGGGCGGAAAAAGTTTACTTGGGCCTTAGTGAAGTTGGTAAATTTGGGGTATTGGAATGCAAATTGATTGTATTTTTTGCACACCATACACTCTGAAAGAATGCTTTTAACCGTCTGCCTAGGTTTGGTTATCCAGTAACCTTGCATTCTGATTACGTTTAAGGTGGATTGAATGCCAAGATGTTTACATCTTAAGTGGCAGTCCATTACTAACAAACGAGTGAAATGGTGATTTTTCCCAAGCACAATTGGGTTGATGACACTGTAGTCATAATAGTTTGACTTAGCAATTCTGCCTTTGCCTCTAATAAGCCTAACATCGTCAAGAAACAAATCTAAGTTCTTTACGAGGTCGGGTATTTCTGATTCCTTTTTACTTTTATTATTTTCTAAAAAGTGGTTTTCCTTTTCAAAGCAATCTAACTGCATTCTATACAACCACTAAAGTTTAGCGCCAAAGTCTGCATCTGCCTTTTTCTTTCTTAGTTTGAACACGAATTTAAGGACATAGGCAGTGACTCTGAGCAATTTGTTTAAATTTGAATATTTGGTTATGTCTAAAATGGGCTCGGTTACGTCATTCTTGTTTGCAACAGCCGCATTAGTAACTAGTGATGTTTGAATTAGTTTTTTACTGGAATTGGAAAGAAATTTAAGTTCGTATTTAGGCCAATGTTTTGTTTCTAAAGTCAGCCAAGTAGGTCCTTGTAGCCAAGAACTTAAGCGAGATTCGAATTCTTTGAATGTTATTCCGCGTGTGATGAGGTCTGCGGGGTTATCATGAGATGCCACGTATTCGTAAGTGATTTCTACTTTAAATTCTTTTTTGATGTTTTCGCGCATGGAAGCTATGTCCTGAATACGGTTCTTAACAAATATTGACTTGTTTTTACAATTTATGTCACTAGAGAGCAACCAGGATAGTATTATTTGCGCATCAACAAAAATTTGAATAGAGTCAAAGGGGCACTGAACTGCGGAAAGAAACTGAGGCAAACATTTCAAGGCTAGATATACTGAGAGTAATTCTAAAGATGGCAAGGTTCTACCCTTTAATGGGGCGACTTTTGCTTTTGCAAAAACTAAACTCAACTGTGCTCCGCTTACTGCGTAGATGGCAAAACCATAACACATTTTGCTTGCGTCACAAAACACTTTCAAAGCAACTCCCTCATCTGAATTGAAAGCAGATCTGTTTATTTGAATCAACTTAAGTTTAAGAAGGTCCTGATATATTTTTCCCCATTCCTTTAATTCTTTATCATCCAACTTTTGATCCCAGGTCAGACCCAAAGACCATAATTGTTGCATAAAAACTCTACCTTTGATTGTGACTGGTAGGTAAAGGGATAAGGGATAGAATACTTTCGAAATTTGAATGAGTACCTGGCGTTTGCTGTCGGCAAACTCATCAAGGTTGAAATCCATCAACTTAAGTTGATCGGTACCTACTTCATAATGGTAACCCAAAACTCGCTCCAACCCACTACCATGTTCTTTAGCTTTCCCGTCCTGAACCATTTTTTCTTTTAAATCTGAATTGTTCGTGTTCCATGAACGCAATTTGAAACCCCCTTCTGACATTCGACTGTTTGAATTTGAATAGAGCTCATAAAGAACCTCAGGGTTTGAGTTTGAAATTATTAAATTGTCAACATACAAGGAGTCTTTCAGCATTGAGGAACACAAGTCATTTTGATATTTATTGATGTGATGTTTGATCACGTAATTCAGGATAAAAGTGGAGCTGCAAAGTCCGAAAACTATAGTAGAGTATCGGTAGGTAACTAGGTTGCCATTTTCCTTCCAGAAAAAGCAAAATCTATTTCTGTCGGAGTCTAATTTTAATTTAATTTGGAGAAATGCCTGTTTGACGTCTGCTAGCATGACGTATTTATTAGTACGAAATTTGCAGAGTAATTTAAAGAGAGAGCCCATTAAATCAATACCCGGAAAAGCTGCTTCGTTTAAAGAAAGCCCATCGCTGGTCTTAAGGCTGCAGTTAAATACTGGGCGTATTTTTGTTGTTATTTGAGAAGCTTCTTTTACGACTGGTCTGTGGGGGATCTATGTATGATTTTCGAAATCAGATGGTTTTACATTGATCTTTTCAATTATGCCTTCTTGCAGTTGGTTTTTAAATACTTCATTATACTGACTAGTGAGTTGTTTTTTATCTAAAAGTTTACATACCGTACTCTGTCTAAAGTTGCTAAAGCTATTTTGTGATTAGAGGGGATGAGCGCGACTCGCTCTTCATGCCAAGGTAACTCGACATGGTACTTATTATCTTTGAGCTCAATTGAGTCACAAAATTCTTTTACTTTCAGCTCGTCCACACTACCAAAGAACTCACTTTTTATACCAATTGATTCTAGACTATAAAGGTGTTCTAATCCCAGGTCTAAATCAGGGTCCGCATTGGTGAATTTTAAAGGGTTGAAATATGTGGGTGACGGTTGCATGACAGCATTAACCACGCACTCCACGCCCTCCCTAACCGAAATGTCCTTTTGATGAGGTTTAAAGACCTTTGAACTTGCAATCTCTCTCGCTTCACACTCGCACCTCGACCCCAACGAATGGGCAGCCCCCACAAAGCAGAGCGGATTATGGGCGGAACTTCTTTGAAAATTGGATTCGATGTTATTTGTTTGCGAATGTTTGTTAGGAGAGAATGAAAAACCTTTGAAATCCCTGGAGGGGTTTTGAATTTGAAAAAGATCATCAGCTTCGTTATTGTTTTTTTTCTTGTGGTCTGTGTCAGATTGAATGCCCCGGCTTGGGCTCGCACCTTTGACCCTATCTAAGATGTTAGTAGATGTAAAAGAGGTGCGATGCAAAGGATTTTTACATCCCGACCGCCCCCCGGTGTTAGTAGCGGTTTGGCCGCCAGTGAAAGCTGAGGTGCTGCCAAACGGGATTATTCCCAAGGAAGTTTCCAATGCAGCTCCACCAAGACACGGGACCATCTTAACATCGACCATATGCTGTAGGACATCGACTCCCAAGAGAGCCTCAACCCCAGTTACAGCATCGTCAGAGGGATTACTGAAGCCATGGTCGGCTAAAACGTAACCCTCTGCTTTTATTTTTTTAATGGCTCGACCCA
This sequence comes from Bathynomus jamesi, assembly GCA_023014485.1. NCBI lineage: Eukaryota > Metazoa > Arthropoda > Malacostraca > Isopoda > Cirolanidae > Bathynomus > Bathynomus jamesi. The sequence continues at coordinate 44,965 of JAJOZX010008759.1, forward strand.
AACCAGAGACTTGGTAGTCTAAGGAGAGGTTATCGTCCACTATAAGGTTGAAAGACTGATGATCTTGGTTTGAATTTAACTTAATTTGAAATTCATTCTCCCTAACGCGCCTGTTCTGAGATCCTATGAATGTTTTTATGTTATAAGAATTGGGTTGAAGTTCCTCCACATCACACCCTAAATCTAGGACGGCTGAAGTCGCAATATACGATCTCTGGGATGCTAGATCCAACAGACATCGCACACTACGAATTTTATCCCGATACGCGAAATCTAAGGTCAAAGTGGGAAGTAAGAGATCTGATGGTTTTGACGTACTATTGGACAAGTCGGTCGAGAGCACGCTGGAATTTATGACCAATGGCCTGTCATGCTTTAGTCACAAGTTTGGTTGTTTTTCATTCGGGCACAAGGCTGAAATATGAGTTCGCGCATTGCAAAATGCACACACATACGATAACTGGTATTTACTTGCCGGACACCTTTCATCAGAATGTTTGGAACTGGAACAATTTGCACATAATTTTAATGCTAGGCAACGAGCTCTTCGCTTTTCAGCGCTTTGGTAGTGAGGACATCTGAGCATTGAGTGTTCACCCTTACAGAGCTTGCAAGAGCTTTTATAGAAGGGTTTGTCCTCGGTTGGATTTTTAATATTCGCTGAAGGTTTAATTTTTTCTAAAGTTCTAATTATTGAAACATAATTATCTAAAATTTGATTGACTGAGGGGTAGTTCGAGTTTAAAGTGTGAGTTAGCTCACGCCTAAATGACAACGGTAGATTTTTAAAGATAATATGAGCCATCAGTTTGTTTCCGGCAGATCTCGCTTGAAATAAGTCTACTCCGTAACCTTTAAGGTCATAAAGAATAGAGCGGGCTTCATTTAGCCAGCAGGCTAATTTAGTATAGTCATAGTCTGCTAAAGGTTTGGCTGTCACTAACTTTTTAAAGTATTCGTCGATGATGAATGGTACATCGAGAAATTCTTCTTTCAAAAGTTTTAGGGCTACTTGATAATTCGAATCATTGTTGGTTAAATGTTTTACAATTGTAAATGCATAATTCTTTAGATAGCCTTTAAGGTAGGCTAATTTGGCACAATCCGAAAGGTCTTCCCGCGAACCTATTAAATTGTCAAACTGCGACAAAAAATTCTGGAAGTTATCTTTATCCGCAACCCCATCAAATGTGGAACATTTTAGAGTAGGAGGGTGAGCTTCCTTTTTAAGGACTGCTTTGAATCCCGACAAAAGTTGATCAAGGCTAGTGTGGCCTTCGCTCGACAAAAATGACGCATTAGCAGCCTCCGCTTGACGAGGCATTTGCAAATCAGGTTGACTCTAAGTTTGAAACTGATGTTTTAAATTGGCCACTGAATTGGTTATTTCAAAATGATAATCAGTTTGCATTGCCAACTCGCGTTTGAACAAAGCTTTATCTATTTTAAATAACTTGTGAATTTGAAACTTAGTTAAGATTTCATCATCTAAAGTGCTAACTTGATCCAAATTAGATTCTATGATCTTAGTCTGAGCGGTTAAGATTTCACTATTGAGCTGCTCATTTGCTAACAGGCCCTGCAATTTATTAAATGTGATGGTAATTTTTCGTTTACATACCACGCACCTATGCACTAAATCGTGGATGGCGTCTTTGAAATTCTTTATTATAGACTCACGTTCGTCTTCATCTACATTTGATGCGTGAAGCGCATAACCTAAAACTGAATCTTCAAAATCAGAGTCAATGTCAGACATCGTTACTGTTAAACTTTAAGAGTAATTCGAAAAAACTAAAAGTTAATATACAAACAGATCTATTAACTTAGTTTTAATAACCAAAGTTGGTTTTTGACTTAATCCTAAACCCAAAACCAAACAAAAACACGGTAAACCCAGCTAGTCACTTAACAGTCTACACTGTAGACAAATACCTAACTATAAGCTATGCTGCAGTAAATGGAGTAGGCCAACACTGATTAGGGGTAGACCAACACTGTACAGGGACAGGCTAACACTGAACAGGGGTAGGCTAACACTGTAAACAGGGGTAGGCTAAAACTGTAAACAGGGGCAGGCTAACATTGTAAGCAGTGGTAGGCCAAAACTGAATAGGGGTAGGCCCACTATAAATAGAGGTAGGCCAACATGGTGAATAGGGGTAGGCTAACACTATGAATAACTGTAGGCCAAGTGAATAGGGGTAGGCTAACTGAATAGGGGGTAGGCTAACATAGAACAGGGGTAGGCCAACACTGCACACAGGGGCAAGCAAACACCGTAAATAAGGCAAGCTAACCCCATAAATGGGGGTAAGCCAACACAGTAAACAGGGGTAAGCTAACACTGTACACAGGGGTAGGCAAACGCCATAAATTGGGCTGACAAACTATTAAAACTAAAGGTAACTTAAATTCGGTAACAAATTGAAACGCGAGACTAAATATTTGAAACACAGGCTGTGTTAAGGAATGGCGGTACCAATTAATTATCAGCTCCGTGCAACTAGGCCTAATTTGTATGACTGTAGCACACAGCCAACATAAGTTGCGCTAATGTAACACAAAATTATCCTAAACCGTGTTACGCTAGCACTAAAACTATACTAAACTAGTCTAAATTCTAATAAACTAGGCTAAATACCACTTTAAGTATGAAATATATGAAGTGATCAGGTTCAAATTCTTTTCAAGTTAATGGAAAGAACCTGAACTGGATTAAATTCTTTTCAAGATATTGGTTTTTACGTTTTGAATGAATGATTAAAAACTAAATTGAATTAAACCAACAAAGACTGAAGCTAGCTGGCTGACGCCAGACGATTTGAGGCTATAACCTAGTACTCATAAAAAGATGAAGAGGTTGAAAAGAATTTAATCCATTCAACGGCGAACAAAATTACAGTACAATCCTACTCACCAATGAACCTTCGAAAATGAAATAATACTTACAATACTAATTACCTTAAATTAATCTGAAAAGAAATCTTAAATTAGACTAACCTACCTAACTTTATACAAATTATATAAAGCCTACAAATGAAAAATAATTTGAATACAATTGAACACAGTTTGACACCTTACGTGGCTAGACGCCCTCGTAAGCAAATAGTTGAAAATTTGAACTGGACGCTTTGCGATCCAATGAGCAAGTGTGTTGCCGCTGAAGGCGGCACCCTGTCTGAAAGACAGTGACGTCATGCCACTATGTGACGAAACCACTTATGTAGATTTCACATACCAACCCAGTCCCATCCATTAGCAAAGCTACAACATGGGACAATTTTAAACAAAACTTATTATGTTTTTTTAAAGAAATAACACTTGCACAACCCTTAGCCACGTTAGAAGCAGTCTTCCAAGCTAAATGGAAGAAAGAGAAACATGAAGATTTAAATAATTTTATTACACGAACACACAAACTTGTAGGAGAAGCCCTCCGAGCCACAGAAAATGCGTGTGGCATTACTTTCACTTCAAAACAAAGAAACCTAATAGTAGCAACAACCATTTACCAAAACCTACCTGAAGAACCTAAAAATTTTTTTTCAAGAGTTTCTAAATGTTGACAAACCAGTAAGTGTAGCCATAAATAAAACAGGGGAACATTACCCAGTTTTAGCAAACCAGAACTACAGAAAGGTTAGAGAAACCCCCATACATTACATTCAGCAGCTGCAACCACAACAGCAACAACAATAATCCTATAAATCGAGGCTGATGCAGGGAACACCACCCCAGAAACAAGCCCCCAAAACCCAGAATACACGCCCTCCTCCACAGTGTTTTAACCCTTTCATACCCAAATTAACCCTAGAACACTGAACATATGTTTGAGTCACACAAACACTGAACATGGGTATATTATACCCGACATTGGAAAATAGAAAAAAAATAGTAAATATGCATATTTATTTAAATTAACAATTACACACTAAAGGTAATGCACCTTACTATTACTAAACCTAATATTAACTCTTAACTCATACAAATAAGGTTCGTACTGAATTTAGAAAAAAAATATTGAAAAAGCAAAAAAAATAAAAAGCATTTGAGAAGTTTTTGGAAAAAAATCACCAAAAAAAAATGGCTCCATCAATTTCAACCAAACTTCCCCAAACCCTTCCCAGGTATGCTGCCTCTGCTCACAGGTGGTCTCCAGTACCCAGTCCATGCGCAAACTGTAGGGAAGAGAGGTGGAAACAACACCCTTTTTTAGTACACGAAAAATGGCTTATTATTCACTATAATGCGATTTTAGCCTATGATACCCCCTGTAAATGAGTACTAAGTGATATATGAAGACTATTACAATAAAAATAATAGTTTTAGGTATATTCCTGGAACATTATAACTTACCCCAGCCCCACATGCAGTTGTCAGGGGTCACCACCACACAGTCAACGCGCAAACTGTAGGGAAGAGAGGCAGGAAAAATGGCTTTTTTAGTACACAGCCTTTTTTATAACAAAGCCTTTTTTAGTACACAGAAATGACTACATCACAACAAAATAATGGTTTCAGGTGTATTCCTTGACACTTACCTCAGCCACACACCTAGCAGGGCACGTATCTCTGCTGCTGTTGTCCTCTGCACAGTGGATGTTTTCTTCTTGTACTTGATGGCTACAACATCACTCTTCTGATTGGTCCACTCCACTATTTCATTTATGATATCATCAGACAAAAATAGCTTGAAGCACTGCTCTGGGGTGGTGGCCTGAGCAGCTGCTTGGGTGGGACCGGGCGTGAATGGTGGAATAATGTTCCTTGCTGCTGTTCGTGTTGCTGCGGAGACCTGCGGCCTTGTGTGCCACACAAAGCCTGATTTACTTTTCACTGTTGTCGTGGGAAAAGTAACAAGCAGGTCCTCATCCTCATCACGGCGTCGTCGTCGTCCCCGGCGAGCAGGAGGAGGAGCAGAAGCAGGAGGACGTGCAGCAGCAGGGGTGATAGCAGCAGGGTCATCAGGGTCATCTGAGTAAGCAGAAGGGCCAGCAGCAGGGTAGGAAGAAGGGCAACCAGCAGGAGGGTAAGCAGAAGGGCCAGCAGCAGGGTTAGCAGAAGGGCCAGCAGCAGGGGTGGCAGGGTCAGCAGCAGGGGTAGCAGGCGAGGCGGTAGGAGGGGGACGCCTAGTCCTACCAGTCCGACCACGTGCTCCCTTTCTCTGCCTGCGATGGGGTGCTTGGTCTGTGTCAGAGTCACTAGTTTCTATGCCACTACTCATATCCTCTGGGTTAGCCATAAAGTCAACATCATTATCACTATCATAAAGCTTTTCATGTTCTAACAACATCACTTTCTTCGTCACTATTGAGTTCAAAAAGAATAGCATCCACTTCCTCCTCAGTTGGATTTTTATGGTAATGGGAAGCCATTATGGTGAGGATAACTTACTAATGGTATAATAGTTTATCTGAAATATTATTCACAGCCTGAAATGGAAAATAAATAATTAGTACACTCGCACTTTGTACACTAACACTGAACTCGGGTATAATACACCCGATTTTTTCTTTTACTATTATCACTGAACTCGGGTATACCGTACCCGATCACATGATTATAGAAAATTCCAGGGCGCGGAGCGGAGCGACATGACCTACCTCTGTCAGGGCTCGGGACAGACTGAAGCTACTAAGGATACCAGCTGCCTGCCTCCACGGGAACACCACGTAATGCGCGTGACGTCATGGCGTTCGGGTATATTATACCCATGTTCAGTGTTCTAGGGTTAAGTTGAAAAGTAAAAAAAAAAAATTAGGATATAAAAATCGTTTAATTGGACCCAAAATAACTGAAAAATATATTTTACAAAGTTTTATTATTCATAATTAATAAAATACGAAATGTGTTAAATTTCACACATTGGGAACTGGAAGGTCTAAAATTGCTTCCAAAGTTAATGATGAAAATTTCACACACTGGGCATTAAAGGGTTAACTGTGATAGCTTTGGGCACATGATAAGTCAGTGCAATTATCCCCCTTATTGCTCCCACTGTCACAAACAGGTCATTGCCGTGGTGATCACCAAAAGTGTGCCGATAAAGCCCCTGCATGGTATAGGCCCCACTTCCAGAAATCGAACCACCAACATTCCCAAAAGTCCTCCAATCCCCAGAAACCAGTCCATTCCCAGCCTCAGTCAAACCACCAACCAAATAGATTATGACCACAGGGTCAATCACCCTATTACCCCATGTACAAACCCCAGTGCAATCAGCAAGGTCAAATAGTTTGGTACATAGAAGTACCTGCAGAGAAATCATTTTCCCCAGAGTACAATTTTCAAGAAAACCCCTCAGTGTATGGTGATCCCATAGAATATGACCCAGGTTCTCCCATAGAGGACAATTCAAGCCCTTTTTTAGACCCTACTGTGGAGGCAGCAGTTCAACCTCCTCCCTCCTGAAGAGCAGTAATGTACCCAAATACACACACCAACTCCCCATCAGGATAATAGGTGCAAACCCCCTAGATTTAATAATAAATTGTAGCATAGATAACCAAGATTTAACCACTCTCCTGATACAGCACCACACGCAATGTTAATTAAGAAACAATGTGTAGATGAATTACTAAAGAGTACAGATTACAAATATGAAATTAAGGCACCCTCCTGTCAACTCAGAGGAGTTACAGGCACACCCATACCTACATATGGAGAAATTGAATTATATTTAGAAGTTGGAAACGTGGTATACCCTGCGAAATGTTGTATAGTAGACACAGTCGCCACCTTTCAGACAGATATCCTACTAGGTATGGATTTTTTTAACTGGAATCAATGGGAGATTTACCCAGCTGGAAAGCTAGTAAAGTGTCGAAATAGGACACACCATCTCCATGAGAATAACAGACAGCTAATGCTAATAGAATTAGTTCAGTTCAGATTTCCGAAAGAAATAGGAAACCCCCTCCACTTGGTAGCAGTTCAAGATAGTTGGTTGCATCCAGAGGGACAACTGCTACAGAAATCAGCCCCCAGAGTAATCAGTTCCAGTTGTTGAATCCAGTTGGATCAACAGTCAGTTTCCAGTCAGTCAGTCAGTTTCCAGTCAGTCAGTCAGTTTCCAGTCAGTCAGTCAGTCAGTTTCCAGTCAGTCAGTCAGTCAGTCAGTTTCCAGTCAGTCAGTAAGGCAAATTTTAGTTGCCAAACCAGAGTCAGATTCTCAATTTTTCATATGCCTGACTGAGCATATAACAGTAGCACCTTATGAGAAGATCTGTTTCCTAGCAATAGTCGACAGTCAAGGAAAATTATTAGTCAGAGTGTACTCTGATTACGGAGAAAAGTAATTTCAAAAGAGATGTTCTTATTGCCCAAGTCCTTAGTCAGAGTCAGAATTCAGCTATCCCTGTTGTTTGTTTAAACAAAGGAAAAAGCCCTATCAAATTAACTTCAAATCAGAAAATAGAAACTGTTTCCACAGTAGAAATAGATTCAGATTTCCCCACCAGTATGATAAATTGTGTTTCCAGTTCCTTAGAGTTAAACCCTTCAGTATTGAAAGAAGAATATAAGAAATGTCTGGAGCACTCCCTTCAGGAGTCACCAGCCTTACATGATCCGAAACTAATGGAATCACTTCTCAATTTCCTGATAAAAAATAGAGATGTGATTGCCCTAAAAGGAGATCCTCTGGGCTGAACTAATTTGGTCCCTTTTGAAATCAAGCTGGAACCCAATTCCAAGCCCATTTTCATTCCTCCCTATCGGGTTCCATATTCCCAATTAGTCACTATTGAGGAACACGTCATGGACATGTTGGAGCAGGATGTATTCAGCCTTCAGCTAGTCCCTGGTCTGGTCCTATGATTCTTGTCTCCAAGAAGGACAGAACATCTTGCCCTTGTATAGATTTTAGATGCCTAAACCACATTACCATCCCAGACTGTTTCCATATTCCAAACATGCAGGAAACAATTCTGAATGTAGGGAAAGCTAACTTCTTTTCATCCCTTGATTTAGCATCTGGTTATTGGCAAATGGAGGTCAGTCCCGAATCTTGGGCATTGACTGCTTTCTCCACTAACCAAGGCCATTACGAATTCTAGGTTTTACCTTTCGGAGTCCAAAATGGGCCTGCTAATTTTTCTAGGTTGATGAATATAGTCCTTTCCAACCTATTAGGTGTTGAAGCTCTCATTTATCTTAACGGTATTATCATTTAAAGTTCGGACATAAAAACACACTTTCAACGTCTTCAGAATATGCTATCACGCTTGAGAAAAGCACACCTTAAACTGAAACTTGCCAAGTGCAACTTTTTACAAGAGTCCCTGGTATACCTAGGATTTCTACTATCATCCACAGGAATTAAACCTGATCCAGCCAAACTCAAAGCACTGGAAAGGTACCCCGTACCCAAAACCATCGACAACACTTGTGCATTTATTGGTTTTGTTGGATTCTATCAGAATTTTATCCCCCAATTTTCAAATATTGCTAAACCCATTACTAATTTGTTCCAGAAAAATTCTAAATTTAACTGGGAATCTGATCACTGACATGCCTTTGAAACTCTAATTGGTAAACTAACCTGTCATCCTATCCTCCAATATCCTGATTACACAAAACCCTTTGTCATAGCCACAGATGGTTCTTCCTATGGACTAGGAGCCATCCTATTACAGGATGTAGATGGTGTGGAATTACCCATTGCTTATGCCAGTCAACTTCTCTCCACCTCAACGGAATTATTCCACTATGGACCGAGAGGCCCTAGCGGTATATTGGGCTTTGAAAAAATTCTGAAATATTGTCTATGGCTATGATGTAACCATCAAAACTGACCATAAGCCACTCGTGTATCTCTTCAAGGACAAGCTACTTGAAGTGCAGTTGAGTAGATGGGCTCTGTTGATTCAGGACTTTGTAGCAAAAATTGTATACAAACCGGGAAAACTTCGTTATTCCAGATGGATTGTTGACACTCAAGCCCGATGCCCATGTGAATAAAACAGGAATTCTTCCTGTGTTTGACTATGAGTGTCTGCAATACTCCCAACAACAGGACCAACACACCCAAAACCTTCGGGCACACCTGGAACAAAAGGAACCATCGAAGGTAAAAGAACAGTACAATCTCAAAGATGGGCTTGTACATTGTAGGAAGGAAGATGGAAATGACCGTGAAAATACCAAAGGATCTCATTGATATAGCCATTGGACTTTGTCATGACTCACCTTTGTATGGCCACATGGGGCCTGATCACACCATTGAGTCTTTTGGAGCGATATCATTTTCCCAAAATGAACAGAAAGGTACATGAATACATTGCTGAATGTCCATCTTGTTTAAAACACAAGGGCAACGTACCATCCACAGCTCCTATGCATAAATACCCAGTATGCCAAAGGCCCTGGCAAAGAACTGGAATGGATATACTGGGACCATTCCCCAAAACATCAAAGGGAAACCAGTACATCATTGTGTTTACGGACCACTTCTCATGTTACAGCGAAGTAGCTGCCATTCCAGACCAGACCTCGGAAAATGTGGCAAGAGCCCTAGTGGAACATGTCATCCAGAATCATACTACTACTCCCATCTTAATTTCAGATAATGCCCTTAGATTCACATCCAAACTGTTTGAGTCACACTGTAACGTGTGTAAAATTAAAAACACATTGTGGCATACCATCCACAGGCAAATGGCTTAGTGGAAAGGCACAATCAAAAAACCTTAGAAGCCTTTCACCACGTTGTTGATGCATCCTCCCGTACATGGGATGATTCCCTTCCCATGGTACAAACAGCCATCAAAAATGGCTATAACATGTCTCTCGGGGACACTCCTCATTTTCTCCTATATCACTACGACAAGCGTCTACCTTTTGATTTGCCTGACCAAATCAACCCGGCAGTTCTAACTACTACTGAGATGGCAGAAGCAAATCACAACTAGCTGAATGATCTTTCAAGATTGTTTACATAATCCGCTATGCCCTAGACCAACAAAACCAACAGATGGAGCAAGAGCAACATAGGCATCATCCCTGTCAATGAACTATAATTGTTGGTATGCAATGTTATCTGAAGAGCATGAAACTGCCAAATGCTCATCGCAAATTATACCCAAAATGGGATGGCCCATATAGGATTATGAAAAACCTTCGAAAAACTATTACAAAATCCTCTACCTCCAGGATCATTCCAAACTAAAAAATCATTCATGCAGATAATTTGAAGATAGCTGCTGAACAACACCTTCCAAAAAAACAGTTGCCAGGCATTCGAGCTGCCTATCCTTCGAAAGGTCAAGGGATTAACAAAGCAAGTAGGGATAAAAAAACTGGTGGTCATGGGAACCACTACCTGTGATGAAGATTGGTACCTTGTAATACCACCAGTACTTGAGCCAATCTCTGAACAAGAGGAGACCCCAGACCCTGGAGAAATCCCTTCGGAAGGATTACTCAGTGGAACTCCGCCATCTCCTCTGTCACCACCCTCACCGATTGATGATCGATGCATGGACCCTACATACTGCCCGCAAATGCATCAACCATGTGAACTAGAATCTTCATATAAGAAATGAACCCGCTCAGAATCTGAGCTTAATGGTCAACCCCCATTGCCACCAAAACGAGGCTGACCACTTCACCCACAAACACCAGTATCCATACAGCCACCCCCAGCTCCTTATAATCTAAGATGTAGAAATGAATAAAATTGTCCCCCTTATAATTTTCCAAATTATTTACTCTTGTAGCCCTAGCATTAAAATTTCTACCAGAGTTGTTATAGAAAAGCTTGCAGAAGGTAAATTTTTGAAAGGACACTTAGACCTTTTTATCAATTTGCAACCCCCTGCTAGAATCAAGATCAATCTCTTTCAGATACAAACCCAATTAAAAATGTTTAAAAGTAAAGTTCAGGGTTCTGTCCAGGGAACAGATCAGATTAGTCGTGTTCTGTTAGAAAGTACCTTAAAAAATATTCGACATAGACAATACCTTTTGATAATGGTAATATTTTGGATAATATTGTGGTTAGTGAAGGAGAGGTAATGGGCTATATTGATAAAATGAAAATGCGTAAATCACCGGAGCCAGATTCCCTATATCCCATACAACTAAAAGAATTAAAAGACAGTATTGTTGTGCCGCTAACAAAGATTTTTAATGCGTCTAATTCTGAGGGGTGTGTACCAGATAATTTAAAGTTAGCAAATGTAACACCTATCTTTAAGAAAGGCGATAAAGGTGTGTTGGGAAATTATAGGCCAATCAGTTTAATGTCTGTTGTAGGTAAGCTACTGGAATCAATAATTAGGGATTGTAGTATAGTTGAACACTTAGAATTGCATAACTTGGTTAGAAATACACAGCATGGTTTTAGGTGAAACAAATCTTGCTTAACTAATTTTATAATTTTTTCAAAGTGTGGTTGAAGTTTACAATAGTCATCGGGTGGTTGATGTAGTGTATTTAGATTTTCAAAAAGCATTTGACACTGTACCACACAAAAGACTCATTGAAAAAATGAAGGCTTATGGAATCAGGGGTGTAGTAATAAAATGGATAGAAGAGTGGTTGTGAGGTAGGAAACAGGGTGGTTGTTGATGCAGTGGAGTCATCTTGGGCTAATGTAGTGAGTGGTGTTCCTCAGGGTTCTGTATTGGGCCTCTTGCTTTTTCTTATATATATATTAACAATTTACATGTTGGCCTAGTCAGTACAGTTTCAAAGTTTGTGAATGAGACAAAGTTCGGTGGTAGGGCAATTAATGATGAAGATAGAGGTTAAAATCCAGGAAGATCTGAACAAAATTGTTGATTGGTCAGTCACTTGGCAAATGAGATTTAACGTCGATAAGTGCAAAATTTTACATATAGGTTTGCATAACAGTAATTTTGCGTATATAGTATGTCAGGGAAGGAGTTAGCAAGCGTAGAGCAGGAAAAAGGTTTAGGAGTTATAGTCACTGGTAATTTAAAAGTAGCGAAACAAAGTACAGCAGTGGTCAATAAACTGAACAGTGTTAGGTTTTATAGCTCGGAATTTTGAGTACAAATCGCTCAGTATTATTGTTCCTCTTTATAAATCATTAGTTAGACCCCATTTGGAGTACACAATCCAATTTTGGAATCTGCATATGCAAAAAGATATTGACAAAATCAAAAGAGTTCAAAGACGAGCAACTAAGATGATTCTGTCGCTTAGGTCGAAGTCGTACGAAGATAGGCTTAAGGAGTTAAAATTGACTACACTCGAGACTAGGAGGCTAAGGGGTGATCTAATCTAGGTTTTCCAAATTATGAATGGGTTTGATAACGTAGATAGAGATAGCTTTTTTGAAATATCTCAATATAATAGGACTAGAAATAATGGGTTGTAAGTTGACAAGTAGAAGGCTCAACACAGCAGTTGCCAAAAACGTTTTTACACATAGAATAGTAAATAGCTCGAATAGTTTGCCGATAGAAGTAATTAGTAGCACATCTATAAACATGTTTAAAAATTGATTAGACGCATATGTTGATAGATTAGGTATAGTTTAAGGTAGTAAAAGTAAGGCTTTGTGGTTCAGAACCCACGTAAAATTGTATGTCCCCTCCACCACCATGGAGGATATGCACAATACACAATTACGAACACAGTTAGGTAGACCAGCCATGAGTGGATCCTAGGGTCTTTGTTGGTCTAGAACATTATAACATATCTGTGGAACTGAGTTCATATGTCTGTCAAAGTGCCTGGCTAACATCAATATCCAAGTTATACACAATATATGTTTCCTGTGCATTGTGCAATCCAGCTTGCAGAAAGACAGCTTGTCTTTATATCCATCATGTTTCTCAAGCTTGATTTTGAGGTTCTCACTCTGGAAGTTGGGGTTTGGGAAGTCTGTGAGCTATAAGCTGCTGATGTATATCTTGCACAGATCCACCAGTTTTATAATTTTTTTTTTTTTTTGAGAATGTGTGTCAATTACTTTAGCACACATCAGCAAATGCAACATGATGGGCTTCAACTGGCTCAGCTTACCTTCTTCATTCCTCTTCATTCTTGCTCTGCCACGTTACAGGCCTCTGCATGTACCTTGCCCTGCAAGACTTGTGATATTTTGCTTCACATGCAAATAAATCTTGGCCTCTGATCCATACCAGCAGTTTCTCATCTCCACTCTACTCAGCCATTTCCAAGACATATTTCCAACCATCACATTCAAACTGACACATTCCTTCAGTTGTCCATGTCCCCTTGATTTTGATTTTTTTCCTTCCCTCTGAATTGCAAAAGTACAATCTGGTTTGAACAGGACACAGTCACCTTTAGCTGAACTACTACTACTACCTGTTCTGATGGAACATGATGGTTCAGATGAAACAAGGCATTTGAGATTCATAGTAAACCTCCGACAACATTTTCTGTGATATCCATAATGATCTGAGATGACATCAGGGATAAGTTTGCACATTTTTGTCATCCAGTGGACCAAACCAACAGGTTGAGAGTGTCTTTGCTTTCATATCTCCTTCAACCTGGCAAGTTTGCTGTCAGCACCCTTAGAAGCAGATAGTAGTTGAAGTAGACCATATTGTAGTCCTGGGATATGAACAATACATGATAGTTTCTTTTGGGTATCTTGTCTACCACTTGTATCATCCTTATGATGCTTTGCAGGTGGACCCAGCTCGCCAGCAGTCTGCATTAAACTTCTTGCTTCAGATGACATCTTTATATGACTGTGGATCTGAAAATAAAAAATGAGAGAATATTGAAGAAGTGAGAAAAATATGAAGTGAAAGAAAAATCATGCATGAACAATGAGAGAAATTTAAAAAATTAAATAAAAACCATATAGCTATGAACACATCATACCAACCATTTAGCAGATAGGAATTAGGTGCTTGTGCTGTATATCCCCGAGATAATCACTGAGATAAGCAAACTAGACTATTAGCAGTACTACAAGTCAGCATCCAACACAGAGCATGTCATGCACCAAAGTGAAGCAGCTCACTTTCTCACAATCACAACTCTCAGAACACAGCTTGCACACAGCTTTATAGCTAAAAGCCAAATTAGATAAAGTATTTCAGTGTGAACTATTAAATCAAGCAAGCCAAGCATAAAATAAATAAAATATAAATAAAATTATTTACAATTGTGCTTAGTAGTGCTAATTGGTGTATCCAGTACCTTGTATTCTTACAAACATGTCACAAAGGAAATAAGCATTCATTTGATATATAACATGTGTGGTATTCAATCACTTTGAGGCTTCCAAGAAACATGTTTAATCTGGTTAGGAATTCATGTTTGATGCAGAGCCATGACTCATATTTTAGGATACCTCCCTTTATAGGGCTCAAACAAAGTTCGTGCATCCCTATATTTTCAATGTTAACATTTTGGTTCATGCTCAGAACATCCCAAGGCTTCAGAAAAATATAATCTTCGTTCAGTTGTGTGTGTGTTGGGTGGGGGGGGGAGAGTGCATGGCTATCTGGCCCACAGCCAAATTGGGATATAACAGTGAAAGATTATGAAAGATTAAGGAAATTGGGCATGTTTAGTTTTGAAAGATGTTGTTTGAGGAGAGAGATGATACAGATGCCTAAAATGATTTCTGGTTTGGAGAATTTAGTTGGTTTAGTTTTATTATTCTGATGGAAGAACTCAAGGGCATAATACAAAAATTAGAAAACCAAATTTTGATAGTCTGGCACAAATCTTTGATTTCCAAACTGCCCTCCTTCAGTTTCTATCCTATCTGTACCTTCATAACTAATTTCCTTTCTGGCCAATCTGTTGTTCTCCTAAAGCTATTAACAGTGGTGTTCCTCAGGGTTCTGTCCTGTCACCCACTCTTTTCCTTTTATTTATTAATCTTTTAAATTGCACTTCCTGTCTTATTCACTCCTATGCCAATGATTCCACTTTTCACTTCTCCACCTGCTTCCCAAAGCGTCCATCACAGCAGTTGCTTCATGATTCACGTGAGGTGGCTATGGGGCACCTGACCTCTGATCTTTCTGCTATATCTGATTGGGGCAGAGAAAACCTTGTGGCTTTCAGTGCCTCAAGAACTCGGTTCCTCCATCTGTCTACTCATTACAATCTTCCACACAACTATCCCCTTACTTTCAACAACACACAAATCAGTCCTTCCTCTTCTCTTAACATTCTTGGTGTTTTCTTTTCTCATGATCTTTCCTGGAAAGATCACATATACTCTCTTTCTAAAACAGCTTCTAAGAGGTTAGGTGTGCTGTACTGCCTCCGTGGTTTCTTCACCCCATACTCAGTTGTTGTCACTGTACAGGGGTCTTGTTCGCCCCTGTATGGAGTATGCTTCTTAGGTGTGGGGTGATTCAACCCACACAGCTGTACTTGACCAGGTGGAATCAAAGTCTTTTCATCATATCATTTTCCTGCCTCTTACTGATTGTCTTTAATCTCTCTCTTCACTGCAATGTTACCTCACTCTCTCTACTATCGCTATCATAATGGACATTGCTCTTCTGAACTCTCTAACTGCATGCAGCCTCCTTTAAGGAGAGCACGCAGTACTAGACTTTCTACATTTTCTCATTCCTTTTCTGTCAAACTATCTAATGCAAGGGCTAATTGGTATTTTCAGTCTTTCATTTACTCAACTGGTCAACTCTGGAACAATCTTCCACAATCTATCTTTCCTCCTGTCTATGACCTCTCATCTTCCAAATGCAGTGTGTCTAGTCATCTTAAAAACCCCAGACCTTTATTTTGGCTCTCTTCTTCTTCTATGGGAGGGGCACTTTTGCGGGCATTTGCCCTTTGCCCCTCCTTCCTGCATAAAAAAAAAAAGATTGGATCTACAAAAGTATTTTAGTCACAGTAGTAGATTTTTGGAAGAACTTGCCATATGATGTGATAAATAATAACTTCTTAGTTTTCAGAAAAAATTGGATGCCTTCATGAATGAAATTTTGTAAATTGTGTAAATAATGTATATTTTAGCTTGATTAGGCTTAATGTAGGTAACTTCAATAGCTTTGCAAATAGTAAGGATAATTAGTGACTTGAAATTAATATTTAGCAAAATTTAACTGTAAAGTACAATATGAGAATAAAAACCCACTCTAATAGACAGAGTTTATTTCCACGACAGTTTCGACGCCCACTGGCATCCTCCTCGGGTGGATACAGAAACACAAATGAAACAAAACAAGAGGGAAAAACAGTTCAGGGATCGACCGTTAAGAAATTCGCACCTAGGTTGGATTCCATTCTCTCGAGACAGGAGGGGCATTTTCATTAAGTACATTCGCACAAATTTTAAAACTATCTTCCTGTTCTAAACATACAGATTCTATTATTTTTACATAATTATTACATTTATAATTAAATTTATTACATTTAATATTGCATAATTATTAATTACAGAAATTATAAATTTATTATTACATTGGTTATTACATTGTTGTTTATTATACAGAAATTATAAACCGAAAAACGAATGAAAAAAGGCGATTAGGAAATAATCCAGAGACCATTGAGAAATTCGCACCTAGGTTAGATATCGTTCTCCCGAAACCAGAAGGGCATTTTTATTACAGGGTCAGCTTATAACTACATTTCCACAAATTAAAAATATCTTCTTGTTCTATACATACAGATCCTAATGTTTGACATAATTACTGCATATATTTATTTCCACATTAATTACTTCCATTATTACATTTACTAAAAGCGAGTAAGGAAACATTCCAATCCAGAGACATTTAAGAAATTCACACTTAGGTACGAACACGTTCCCACGACTCCGTAAGGGATTTATTGACCAAGAATCTCATTAAAGGGTCTAACTTATAAGTACCTTCGCACAAATTAAAATTATCTACTTTTTCTATACACATAGATTCTATTATTTTTCTTTTGACATAATTATTACATTTATAAAGTACCTTACTTGATTCCCAATCTATAGCATGATTATTTTGGCTAGCGTGATAAAAAATGGCATTATTAGTATTACAACTTCTGAAGGCATATTTGTGTTCTTTGATACGGGTTTCAATATTTCTTCCAGTTTCTCCCACGTATACTAAATCACAACTTTTACAGGGAATGCTGTAGACACAGGCTTGTTCCTCTTTTGCAACGTTATTCCTAACCAATTTACTTTTCACGGTAGACGAATATTTGAACGCCAAAGCAAACTTAAATTCTTTCGTCAACTCTGTTTTTCCCTCTTGTTTTGTTTCATTTGTGTTTCTGTATCCACCCGAGGAGGATGCCAGTGGGCGTCGAAACTGTCGTGGAAATAAACTCTGTCTATTAGAGTGGGTTTTTATTCTCATATTTTGACCTTCACGTAAAAAAGTGAAGTTTTTTGCATGTAAAGTACAACTTTGCATCATTTATCTGACTTATATAAAATGTAAATAATAAATATGGCTGAGTGACTTTGTTTTTCAAATGTAATATATTGGTAATCCCATTTGATGAATTTTAGAAAATTAGGACTGTACTGACAATAATTTTATCAAAAAGTTTCCCCATGTTAAATTTATACTACAGTAAACCCTCGTCCAATGTGTGTTCGTCCAACACAAATTTGTTTATAAATTGAAAAATAAATGTAAATAATTATTTGCCAAAAGTGGAAAATTTGATTTTACACAGTCCACCAAACATGCTCTAATACAGTAGTACTGTATGCGTGCCAATGCACGCTCTAGTGTTTTCTCCAACACTGCATCTCCCTCCCTCTTGCATCACCCCTCACATTACCCTTTGTCTCAGTCCTGCTACTGCGTTAAATTCAGTGAAGTTGTGTTGGATTGTTTTTGTCATATTTTGCCATTGTTTTGCTATTACCCTTAGACAGTGGTATGGCACCAAAATGTAAAGCATCTGCAAGTGATAGTGAAGAGAAGAAAAGTCGTAAGGTTATGACATTAGCCAAAAAAATAAAGATTCTAGATAAGTTGTCATGGTATGAGCATAACATCACTTGCCCATGAGTATCACCTGAATAAGTCTACCATATGTACCATCTGAAAGAGTAAAGAAAAGATGCATGCTATTTTCATTTAATATATTTTTATTTATCATATGTAAATATCATTATGTTTATGATTTTATAATGTTCTTATTGCATATATAATAGAGGTAGGGAAATTCATTTGTGTGAATAAAAAATCTGTGTCTAAGTATTAATGGGAGACTTTACGCAGCCGCATTCACGTATCCCCACATGTGGATTTATCTAACATGCCATTCTCGAGGAACCTAACCCCCACATTGGACGAGGGTTTACTGTAACTTGTTAAATATTTACTGTAATGTTTTCCCAATCCCAACACTTGACAAGAAAATTCTAAAATGTTGGCCAATAGTTATAATCCTGTTACCTTTTTGTTTTTCACTCAGTGGTAATGACAGTTTAATGGCTCCAAGTTAAGTAAGCTAAAAAATTTTAAATGCACCAATTGCTCATTCCTGTCTCAGAAGTTAAAGGGATAGGCTAAACTGTTAGTATGGTCTGTTTTAACACCATTATAAGAATATACTACCCTAGAAAATATAGTCATGCTGATGACTGGTTGGTTTATGAAGAAGCAAAACAAGTTCAGTCATTTCTAATATAATCATCAGTGTAGTATACTTGTATACCATGCTTGTAAAATTTGACATGCTTTTAGTAGTCACATAAGATTCAAGCATTAGTAGCTCTAGTAGCTTTTCTAGTTTCTGCATTAGCCTAACTGTATTAAAGATGTTCTGATACAATATTCTCTTTTGTAGATGCTTGATGAAAACTCCCAAATCATTAAAACTATTACAGAATTTCAGACACAAGGGAAGGCTATGGAGTGTTTTCAGTAAGTATAATAAGTCTTAGCCCTAAGCCAATTTAAAGATATTTTTAATTCTCATTATCTTAAATGCTTCACAATATAGTTCATTCTGGTATCTGTGTGCAAAAACAAAAGTTTCTAAAGCATTAAGGTAGAACTAAATCTTGTAAACTTGGTCTGGGAGTGAGGAAAAATGTTAAGTAGAGTAGACCTTTATTCATTGGGGATAGGTTCCTGAAAGCTACTGTGAATAGTGAAACCTTGGGCCTATAGGAAAATGGGGGAATAGGTGTACCAAATTCAGAAATTCTATAGCTACTGTAATATTACATTACATTAAATATTAATGTACCATTAAGTGAAATTAAATAACAAATGTACCTGTAAAGAAAATTAATCAATAAAAGCAATATATTAATTGTGTAATGTAAGTAAATAAGGTACTGTAAAATAAATGTATTTTCTCCTCTTTGGAGGCATTTTAAAGGGCAATCAAAACTGCAAAAAGAACTAAAATAAAAAAGTGATGGCTACATTACGATAGACATTAGATGATTATGATTATGATAATGATGGGGTATGGGCCATTCTTACAACACACTACTACAAAAAATAGCTGTATAGATGTGGTTGGCATAAATTGTGGATAGGTGAAACTTGATACCATGAATACATAAATGATACATGATATACATAAATTTAACCATTTGAAGAGCACTTTTTGTGGGTATTCACCCTTGGCCCCTCCTTCCTGCATAAAAAAAAATATAGCTATCATAATATAATTTAGGGTGGTCCACATAATAGGGTAAAATTGCTAAAATTTAAAAATAAAAATTTCATTGCTGTATGTACATTTGTTCCACTATGTGACAGGACTCTACATGCCAAAAACCAACAGGATTGGAATTCGTTTAGAGGTCATGCAAGATTTGCATTTTTTTTTCAACATCTCCTTTTTCTCAGAATCTTGGCAGGAATTGTTGTTCATTAGGGCGGCTATCAGCATATAGGAACAAAAATTATTTTTGTAACTTTAGAGTTTGGAAGGTTGAATTTTGTTCTTTTTCATGAGAAAACTTAGCATGCCATTTTTTTAAAGCAATCAAATCATATTTAGGGGTGGTGCATGGCAGTATAAAAATGTAGAGTAATGTACTTTTAATCAGTAGTAAAATATCCCATTTGGGTCATTCCATGTCAGTTCAACAGAATTTTGGGTCAAAAAAATGTGGCCATTACCGATTTTTGAAAATGGGCACACTTATAGATCTCAGTGAGAAAAACAGAATGGCACTTGTTTCAACACTCTAGGTCATATGGTTCCAGAGATATGGCCATTCAAATTTTGTAAAAAAGGGTAATTTTTGAAGGTCATACCATATTTCAACATGAAATATCTCGGCTCCTATTGCATTTACAGAGACCATTTAAACACTATTTTAAAGCTTTTAAGCAGATCTACAACTTTGTTTCTATTCATATTTTACCTCAGTGGTAAAAAAAAGGTTGGATCTTATTTTTTACCTTTGACCTTGTGTAGGTTATTTGATGTCACAACCGATTTTTTTCTACTTTCACCCAATTTTGGGTACACATGTCTACCTAACCTAGAACAAGATTTTTAGTGTTGATTAAGTTAGTATAGATGCTACAGCCATTTCAGTGGACCATACCCACCTCCATTTTGACCAAGTACCTTTTTCTACCAAACTTTGGAGCACCGTATCTTTGAAACTGTTTGAGCTTTGTGATTGTTTTAATGCGGGCCATGTTCCAAAACTTTAAGACGTTTACGGTTTCTTTGAATGCGTCTTTCCTGTTAGCAGTGTACTGGATAACACTGAAGAAGTATTGCAAAACCTGCCGTGTTGTTGGCAATTTGCTACCACTGATGGAGGAAGACGGTTGGCCAACTAAAAAAATTTCCGAGGCTGATCTTAGAGAAGGTAGCGATGTTATTTTTGCCTTTCCTTTTGATGACTCTCTATTTGTAGCTTCAAGAGTTCTTCCAGTTATGGTTGCCATCGATTTGTCCATGACAAAGGATGAGGAACTCAGACAGAATTTCAAAATGTTATGATCTGCAAAAAAGAAATAGGTTAGGTACCTGGCACAGGCATAGTGCATTTTCTAATTACCTATACATTCCACCCGGGTATGGTGACTCATTTTTTTTGAAAAGTATAGGTGATCGTGGTTTTTCCCATTATTTGGCACTATACTAGCACATTGGTATTACCTGTATCAGGCACAACCTTTAAACCGTTAGTCGTATGACATTGGCAGGCACACAAACGACTTCTCTCATTAGAGGATTCAGAAAACATCCCTATTTAATGATTTATCTTGATTCAGTAAAAAGTTAAAAGTATGCATTTTTAAAAAACTAGTAATTTTTCAAGGTTGATGCGAGACCCCTAAATATTGATCAATTTTTGTAAAAATGGTACCAATGTGCTAGTATAGTGCCAAATAATGGGAAAAACCACGATCACCTATACTTTTCAAAAAAAATTGAAAAGTGGGCCACCCTACTGCCCATATTCAAACTGCTGAAATCCATGTTTATCTAAAAAGAAAAAAAACGTATGTAGCTTAAAAGCCAGGGTTGGGTTCAATTACACAAAATGGAAACAATTAAAATTTTTTTAATTTTTCTTCAAATTAATTACAGTTAGTATTGTACTTCGCAATTTCAAGATCAATTGCAATTACAATTAATTTTGTCTGAATCAATTACAATTACACAAATATAACTGTCTATTCTATATATCTAAATATATATATAAAATAAATATATATCTATAAAAATAAATATCTATATCTAAGTATAACTAAATAAACTATCAAAGGTTTATTTTCATTGGATGATGTATGACTGCCAGATCTAGGGGTATAATTTTTAACAATTGACATTAATTGATCAATTACATCAGTTATAGCTCAAAAATCAATTACAGTTACCTCTATTTTTATTTTATTTTGAATCAATTACAATTAATGGAAATTAGGATCAATAAATTAAAAATACAATTATAATTATTCATTGTATCCAACCCTGTTGAAAGCTATTTTTGCTTAGATGGCACAAATAAAATTTGGGACCTACTGATCTTGTTTCAGAGGTCTTCAACAAGAAAAAATGTGCAATTTGATTTACAGATTTCTTTTGTAATAATTGATAAATACAAAACACAAAATGTATATGCAAACAGGATGATGATGCTTAGACTACTCAAGTTGTTGAAGTTTTCTCTGTCTGTAGATACCATGTGTTCATTTACTATTAAGTGATTCTGAATATAGAAAATAAATAGTAGTCAGCATGGGTTTCGACGCCATAGATTTTGTTTAACTAATTTGTTAGAATTTTATAACAAAATAGTGCGCAAATACGCTAGGCATAGAGCTGCTAATGTTATTTATTTAGATTTTAAAAAAGCGTTAGATACAGTTCCGCATAGGAGATTAATTGCGAAGTTTAAAGCGCACGGTATACACGGTCAGGTAGCTAACTGGTTAGAGGAATGGCTTCGTGCTAGGAGACAGAGGGTCATTGTTATTGATAGTGAATCAGGGTGGTTGGATGTAGGTAGTGGTGTCCCACAGGGTTCAGTGTTAAGCCCATTGCTATTTGTAATTTACATTAATGACATAGATGTAGGATTGACTAGTAACGTGTCAAAATTTGCGGATGATACTAAAATAGGCAGTAAGGTTGTTAACAAGGATGATAGAAATTGGCTCCAAGATTATGTAAATAGGATTATGGAGTGGACGGATAAGTGGCAGATGGAATTTAATGTAGACAAATGTAAAGTTTTGCATATAGGTTCTCGTAACAATAATTACACGTACATGATGGATGATAGAGAGTTAGCGAGCATTGACGAGGAAGTAGATTTAGGCGTACGTGTATCTAAGGATTTAAAAGTTAGGAACCAGTGCCTGGAGTCTTGCGCAAAAGCTAATAGGATGTTAGGCTTCATAGCACGTAATTTCAAATTTAAATTGAAGGATATTATATTGCCCCGTTACAAGTCCCTTGTTTGGCCTCATTTAGAATATGCCATTCAGTTTTAGTGCCTGCATTTGCGTGAGGATATTGATAGGTTAGAAAGGGTTCAGCGTCATGCCACGAAACTAATTCCGTCACTACGCAACAAGCATTATGAAGATATAATTAAAGAGTTAGACTTGGATTCACACGAAACTAGGAGATTAAAGGGGGAGCTTATTGAAGTTTTCAAAATCGTTAATAACGTCGATAATGTAAATTTTGACGAACTGTTCACTTTTGATAGCAATACTCGTAATAACGGATTTAAGTTGCGTGGCAGACGTTTCATTACTAATATCGCTAAAAACTTCTTTACGTTTAAAGTAATTGATAAGTGGAATAATCTTCCCGCACCAGTTGTTAACTCTACCAGCATTAATATGTTTCAGAACCGTTTAGATAGGCATTTTAAAAATATTAACGTTGTTTAAAATAAAAAACAATTAGTAACAGGAGCTCTGGGGGTGGTGGTCGAAGATGAGTCTGTTGACAATTAATGCCAGCTTGTGACATGCCAGCGTGTGATACCAGCAATAAAATTTAAAAAAAAAAACTAGACTAACATGAACGTAGATGTAGCTTGTAGAGTAAACTAACCTACTCTTTGTTTAACTTTACCTACTTTTTTTTTTTTTTTTTTTTTCCTTGCATGTCTGTAATTCTACTTGCATGTCTGTAGTTTGCATGGTATGACAGTGAGTTAAGACTGTGTTTGCATGGTTTGTAAGCATTCTTATTTTACTTCTTTTTATATTTCACCCCTTTCCTATTCTCATCAACTATTTTTCTGACTTGTCAGCAGTGGCTGGCGGATGATGATGGTGAGACTTTTTTCTCTTTTTCTGAATGAATGTTGACTCACGAGTGATAGGTGTTGTTACTTACTTAACCCCTTATTCTCTTCTCTTAACCCCTACTCTTTCCTTTCTCTCGGGCTAACCTTAGAGTGGATCTTAGGGTCTTTGTTAGCCTTAGCTTCTATAGGTCGAGGAGATAATTTTGCAACATTAATTTTGATGGCTTTCTCATCATATCATTAAATATTGATACTGCCCCTGGGGTCAATTCATAGAAGAATGTGTCAGTAACATTGTCCTCACGCTGAATCATTGCTATTAGCCGTGTGAACAGGATCAATGGGTCAATGTGTACTAGGGTGTGTCAATTTTAGGGAGCAAAGTGAAATCTTTAGACTTTCAAAGACTACTAGTGACCAAATGATGCATTTTTATGTGCTAAATTGAAATATGGCAATTTTTGCAAGTATTTTTTTTATTGTATATAACTACATTTTACATACATTACATACAATTAAAGACATTTTGATTGTATTTCAATATTAAAACTTAGAAATATAGATAGGTTTCTTGAACTTTGCCAAGGATGCTATGTCTGCCTTGCTCTAGTTCCTGGACATGAGCTTCCTACTGGCCACCTGGCCACTGATGTACACCTCCCTCCTCTCTTGTGAGTAAACATGTGCTGCTTCAGTCATCATCCTTACACACCTCTCTACTGACTGTGTGTGAAAGGGCCGTGCAGGAACTTCCATTGGTCTATCCAGAAACTCCTTGATTGCAGCAGTGGTGAGGGAGCAGGTTAGAGGAGGCTCAGTCACGCTAGAGTTCCAGTCAATAAGCTCCAAGAGTTTGGTGGCATCTGGGTTGATGTCAGGCGTCTTCCTGGGTCTGACACTGCAGTCTCCTACCTGTGTGTCCTCATCTCCTTCACCTCTGATTTCCAGTATCCTCTTCACTGCCTCCCTCCTCTCCTCCTCCACCTCACTGCATAGCATGGCCTGCAGCACAGCCTCAGTGTGTGCATACCAGGCTGATCTCTTCACTGTAGGCATCACTATTCCTATCACCACCTCCTCCTGACTTCTGAGCAGCTCCAGCTGGTACAGTACATTACATGCCTGGGACCCTCCACCCAGCTGTGATATAACTTGTTGAACCAGTTTGGCATGTAGACTCCCACTATGAATTCCACAATTATCCTCAGTTTCTTCAGGTTCCTTCCCTTTAGCCCATGTTTGGAAATCCACAATTTGCAGAACCTTAGAGCTGTGGTGAGCCACCTACTGTGACAGACTGGCCCAATCTCCAGGAGAGCTAGACTCTGAGACCTGTACCCCTCCCGATCTGATAGCAGTGATGATTCTGTAGCCATATGATTGGTATGTGCTGAGGTCCTTGACTGAGTTGGGGTAGAGGAGGACCAACAGTGATCCTCATGAAGTTTGAGTTGATCTGCAGCTCAGTGGCAGTCTAACATCTTCCCTAGGGGCCCAGACCACTTGTTGCTCAATGTCTTGCCATCCAGTGCAGTCACCAGGTGTCTGAGACTCAGCTTCCCAGTGTGCAAGTCACAGACAATCCACACCAACTTCCTGCTAAGCTTGGCCTCCACATAATGCATTACTCCTCCCTCCCATCCAGTATTCACATTAGTACTGTCACCTCCTACGGCCAAAAGGGTCTGGCCTGCTCCTCTCTCTCAGCCAGTTCACCAGATGATCAGCAATGACCTCAGCATGACTTCTCTCCCCTGCAGCTTCCTCTGGTACAAAATGCCACAAATATTTCCCACCTGGTTCATTGCACACTGTAGTGTTCTTCCTTAATGAGGCCAGGAAACTGCCTGTCACTGCCCTCAGCTTCCATCATCACTTTGGTGTCATCTCTTTTCCCATCAAAGAAGATACAGGTGATGCCATTTTCCCTAATCTCTTCATCAAACTTCTTGACCAGCTCCTTAGTCAGTCTCTCCTGAGCCCTCCTCACCTTGTTGTGGTCAATCACCAGTGCTGTGTCAAACTCTGTCATAAGACCAGCATCAATCTAGGTAGCAGTGGCAATCTCTGCACTCTCTCTCAGCCCAGTGTGATGTCTCAAGCTAGCCAGAGCTATGTTGGTGATATCTTCAGTGTTGTATTTCTTCTTCTTAGCCACAGGCAAGGAAGAAGTTGTTGCAGCCTCTGGTATGAAGTCTTTGTCCTCCTCTCTCCTCCCTGCCTCCAGTATTTCTTCAGTCTCCTCCAACTCCATCTCCAGCAGTGACTCCTCCCTCAACTACTCCTCTTTCTTGGCTGACTCCTCTGCCTTCCTCCTCCTCTTTCTTGGCTGACTCCTCTGCCTTCCTCCTCCTCTTTCTTGGCTGACTCCTCTGCCTTCCTCCTCCTCTTTCTTGGCTGACTCCTCTGCCTTCCTCCTCCTCCTTTCTTGGCTGACTCCTCTGCCTTCCTCCTCCTCCTCTTTCTTGGCTGACTCCTCTGCCTTCCTCCTCCTCTTTCTTGGCTGACTCCTCTGCCTTCCTCCTCCTCTTTCTTGGCTGACTCCTCTGCCTTCCTCCTCCTATTCTCCTCGGCCTTCCTTCTCTGCTACTGTCTCTACAGCACTGCTTCCTGTCTCCTGGTCTCAGGGTGATCAACTAGACCCATCTGGTGTGTCCCCCACACTGCCTACCTTTTCTCTCTGACCTTTAATGAAGGCAAGCTCCTGCACTGGTATCTTCTGCTCACTCCTGCAGCTGCAGTCAATGTGAACCTCACTGTTGCAGACAGGGTTGCACCCAAGCTCACTGCAGCTCCTGATCACACAGTGACAGGTCAGGATGTCCACCAATTTGTCCAGTTTCATCATGAACCTATCTTTGACCTCTAGCTTCACATTGCCAATGGACACTTTCACTGCCTCATCTCACAGTGCCTTCACTTTAGCCCTGATCCTGACCTCAGTGTTGATTACAGGTCCTGTGAATAGAGTGTTGGCCTTTCTCCACTGAGCCAGTAGCCCTGGAACAATGCCATTTTTAATCTGGTCATTAACCGGGTAATTCCTCTTGTCTTCCTCACTCATATCTCTCCTCAACAAACTATACCTCAGCAGATCTCTGGCTGTGGGCAGCTCAGCAGGGGGAAGTTCCCTCCCAGTCCCTACCAAATGACTTAGGTGACAACTTGGTTTGGTTCTGATTTCTTTCTGACTCATCCTGTGGACCTTTGAACAAAAGAAATATCATTGAAATTTGGATAGGCCTACTGATTATGATTACATAAAATTAAGTTAATTGAAATTCTTAATATCTTCCTATAAGCTCAGATAAAAGGTTTTGTTGTTGTTGTTGTTGTTGTTTAGCTGATCAGCCCACCCTGATCGAGCAAGCCGGCGGCACGCAGGTAACTGATCGCCCTCTCCAGAGTGGACCAGAGGTTCAGCGCACTAGTGTTGTTGTGTTGTGTTCGTTGTTGTGCTAGAGCGGTACAGTCTGTCATAATGTGTTCAATTGTTTGTGGTGTGTCCTGGCACAGGTGGCAGGTGTCGTCTATGGAGTTGTCTAGTCTGTGTTTATATGTCCGTAAGTTGGGGTGATGTCCACATCGGAATCGTGCTAAGTTAACTCGATCCGATCTGCTCAGGCTGATCTCTGACCTGTTAATGGGTGGTGGCTTCGCACCTAGGATCGCATTCGGACCAAGTCGTGTCAGTGCTTTGTGGGTTAGGTGTGTGTGTGTTAGTGATGTAGGTCACATCCGCGGAACATCCGCACATTTTCTCGCGTCCGCATCCGCACTTTGGACTGCGGATGTCGTGCGGATGTGGACCGTTGAGATAAAACGTCATTAATAAGCGCAAAAGTGATGCAAACGACAAGACGAGAGGCTGTTCTTGTATGAAGTTACTCTCTTGCAACCTACTTAGATCCACGTTACAAAGCTAAGTTATTTTCACCTAGTACATTAGAACGAGTTAAATCATCACTTGGCAAAGCAGTTGAAGAGCTTCAATCTCTTGAATCTGTCGCTTCGCCACCCACCAAAAGAATAAAAGTTTCAGTGACAGAACCAACACCTTCAGCAAGCAAATGTATCACAGAATCTGTCTCTCAGTTTCTTGAGTCAAGCAGCAATGACGAGACCTACGTGATGTCAAAAGATGTAGTAAAAATGATCGAGAGCTATCACCAAGAAAAACGCCTGGCTGCATGTGACAATCCTATTAGTTGGTGGAAAAATACGCAGAATATCTATCCATACTTGAGTAAACTTGCAAGGAAACATTTAGCCTGTCCTCCAACAAACGTACCAAGCGAGAGATTATTTAGCAGTGCTGGATTAATATATGATGAAAAGAGAAACAGACTGGCAGCAGAAAAGGCAGAAAAATTAATGTTCCTTAAGCATAACCTTCCTATAATTAAGTTTGAACATTAAACGATGAACATCTTAGTTTACTTTATTTTAATTACTCATTTATAAATATGCCTAATAAAACTTTAAACTTAATATAAATAGTTATCAAGCTAATTAAAGATCTCTTTCTATAAGGGTGGAGGTTGGGGAGAGGTCAGTGGGGTGCATTTGAGTTGGGATCACGTCCCACATCCTGGTAACACAATTATGGTTTCTAATTGTGGCTGAAACTCAACAAAATATAACGAATTTATTTGCAGACGAATTCACTAATTGATTTCTATATTAGTTAGATGCTTGATATTATTTTATATGTTCAGAGAAAAGTACAGCAATTATTGTACAATTAATAAATTATACTACATTATAGCTACAGCTCTCTCTATATAATAACTTATTATATACGTTAAACACAACAAATCTCGAATATATCCTAAAAAATAACGAAAATGTAGACATCCGCATCCGCGGATGTTGAAATCAAACATCCACATCCGCATCCGCATCCGCAGATATGAAAAAAATGACATCCGCTACATCACTAGTGTGTGTGTGTTTTCTGTACTGTGTGATGTCTGTGGGGCATGGTATGGAATGAAGTATTTCGTTATAATATGTCTCTGGTGTTACCTTAATGGTGCGAGGTGTTGGTGCATGATTGTACATGTAGTGGCAAGGGTGTTGTGGGTTAGTTGTCGCTGCTGCCATGAATTGTGTTCCCCTCATGTCTAAATGTTCCCTAACTTTTAGTATTTTTGTTTCTGTGTGCAGGTGTTCTATTGGTGTTGTTTGAGTGCATCCTGTAATGATACGAAGTGCGTTGTTTTGTATTGTTTGTAAGGTGTTTGTGTGTGTGTTTGAGATAATGGGTGCCCAGCATGGGCTAGCATAGTCCATAACTGAGCGAATATATTGTTTGTATATGAGTGATGTTGTTTCCTGCTGGTGTCCAAAGTTTGTGCCTGTTAGTACCCTAAGTGTGTTAAGTCTTGACGAACATTTGTTTTTAATGTCCTGAATGTGGTTTGCAAAAGATAATGATGTGTCGTATGTGACACCAAGTATTTTGGTTCTGTGAGTGTGTGTAATGTTGATGTTGTTTAGTGTAAGCTGTGGAATTACCTGGTGTTCTTTTGTGTTGCTTGTAAGCAAGGTGATGGTTGATTTTGTGGGAGCTACTTTGAGTCTATTGTGTGTGAGCCAGTCTTGTATACTGTTTATGTATGTTTGTAGGTTATTTGTAGCGGTGTCGATGTTGTTGTGGGTGGATGTTAGAGTGATATCATCTGCATATGATGATAAGGTAAGCTTGTTATCTATGGGTGTTGGAATGTCATGCATGTATAAGTTGAAGAGTGTTGGTGAGAGAACAGAGCCTTGAGGGACCCCGTTCGGAAAAAGCTTGTTTTTGGATAACTTGCCATTAAATGTGACATGTGAGTACCTTCCTGAGAGATAGATGCTCAGCCACCTTTTGGTGTTATTGTGCATGTTTGTGTTGAGTATTTTGTTTATGAGAGGGAAGCGTGGGATAGCATCAAATGCTTTACTAATGTCTCTTGTTGCTAATAGTGTACGTTGAGTTGGTCGTCTGGAGTTGATGCCATCCATGATGTGCTGCGTGAGGTTAGTGAGTAATGTCGTGGTTGAGTGGTGAGGTCTGAATCCATGTTGAGTAGGCGATAGTGGAATGTGTGGGTTGGTGATTTGTAAGATTAGTCTTTCTGTTACTTTGGAAGGTGTGCATAGTAAAGTAATGGGTCTATAGGAAGCTGGTTCTGTTGGATTTTTGTTTGGTTTGAGTAGTGTAATAATTTTACCTTGTTTCCATATGTCAAGAATAATAGTGTGTTGGTATGAATATGTGCTGATATTTGTGAGAGCTAGTATTCCTTGTGGGCCCAAGTGTTTAAGGTGTATGTTAGATATGTTTTCTGGTCCAGTAGCCTTCGAATTCTTAATGTTTTTGATGATCTTGGTGGTCTGGTCTGTACTGAAGGGTGTAATGGTCGTGTCGAGTCTGTAGGTTTTCTTGTCTGGCTGTCTGTCTGCGTGTTTCTGGTTGTTGTCTGTTTAAGTGACTTATTTTTGCGTAGTGATTAACTAGAATGTTAGCTTGTTGTGTGTATGTTGGGATATTATTTTGGCTGCGACAGATAGCCGCGTGTGAGGTGTGAATGCCACTGTTAGAGTGGGTAATGCTGTTGTGTTGTTATAGGTACAAGTAAATGCAAAAAACTTCACTTTTTTCTAAGTGAAGGTCAAAATATGATAATAAAAACCCACTCTAATAGACAGAGTTTATTTCCACAACAGTTTTGATGCCCCCTAAAGAGGGAAAACAGTCCAGGGACCATTAAGAAATTCGCACCTAGGTTAGATCCTGTTCTCCCCACACTGGAAGGGCATTTTTTATTTTTTTTAAATTAAATGGTCCCGCTTATAAGTACATCCGCACAAATTTAAAACTATCTCCTTGTTCTATACATACAGATTCTATTATTTCTTTTTACATAATTATTACATTTACTAGTACAGTTCCCGCCGCTTCGCTGATGGTTAGACAGGCTAAACTACAAAAAAAGAACCCAGCCGTGAAAATTTTGAGCTTCGCATTGTGTCAACATTTCTGAATCTGGTATCTCCCAAAACCTCCTCACCCCCATTCATACAACTTGTGGGCTAACCCCCTCCCCCATTACCCCCACCCCTCCCCATTACCCCACCCCTCCCCATTACCCCACCCCTCCCCATTACCCCACCCCTCCCCATTACCCCCACCCATCCCCCATTACCCCCACCCATCCCCCATTACCCCCACCCATCCCCATTATCCCACCCATCCCTCATTACCCCCACCCCCACCCTTCCCCCATTGCTAAACTACAGAAAAGAACAGTCATGAAAATCTTGAGCTTCACATTGCCGCCCGTAATACAATTTCTGAATTTTTTTTACAATTTCTAAAAATTTTTCTCAATTTTTTCTCACAATTTCTGAAAGTGATGGACGGATGGACAGACAGACAGATGGACAGCTCTCTTATTATAATATATAGATTATTAAATTTATTACATTTAATATTACATTATTATTTATTATGACATTGATTATTACATTGTTGTTTATTATATAGAAATTATAAACCGAAAAACAAATGAAAAAGGCGAGAAAGAAACAATCCAGAGACCATTAAGAAATTCGCACCGAGGCTAGATCTCATTCCCCTGACCCCAGAAGGGCATTTTTTTATTAAAGGGTCCTGCTTATAAGTACATTCACACAAATTAAAACTATCTTCTTGTTCTATACATACAGATTCTATTATTTTGACATACAGGTGACCCTTGGTATACATGGGGGTCAGGTTCCTAGAAATGCCTGTGTAAATGGAAACCGTGCATACGGGGACTAATACATTATGGGAAAAAATACAATATTGGAAAAAATATAATCAATCCCTAGACCAACTGACCCCCTCCCTATGACCAACTATATTTCCTCATACATCACTAAAACATGTACAGAAACACCAAAACACATACTATACATACATGTATATACAGGGTGAGTCAAAAGTAGTGCCTGATTTCTGTCAGTTGATTGTTTGTTTGCCATTTGTATTACAGTGTACAAGAAGGTAGAAATAAATGAATGACATGTTTATCTAACCATTTATTCGGGGAAAATTATTACGGAACTGTACCAAGCTGTTTTACTTGCAATTTTCAAAGTGCCCTCCCTCGTGATCGATGCACAATTGCAATTGCAAAAAACAGAAATCGGGCGCTACTTTTGACTCACCCTGTATATACAGGGTGTCCGAGAATTATCTGTACAATTTTTGGCTGTTATTAAAAGTCAACCATGAAGTGTAGAAATTCCAGTGTTGTCCCATTTTACAGAGAATCTCATTAAGTTTTTTCTGATACCACGTTTTGACAAGTTTTTTAGAAATGTATGTGGGTGACAGACATTGATGATTTAAAAGCAAGAATCACAGCTGCTATTGAGCGAATTGATGTGGATATGCTGCAGCGTACATGGCAACATTTGGAGTATCAATTGGATGTTTTGCGAATCACTAATGGTGCACATATCGAATGTTTGTAACAACGTTACTTTAATAAAAGAAACTTTTGAAAATACAGATTCTAAATAATCTTGTTTAAGAATTTTACATTAGGGTGTGACCGTTGCTCTCCAAAAATCAAAAAATGGTCCTACAATGCTGTTCAAAGTTTTAGTGTTGTGTATTTATCTAGGAAACACCCCTGTAAATTTTATTGGAGATCGGTGCATGTTTGAGCTAGCACCGTCGTACCAGCAAGTATTGCTATTTCAGCTTATGAACTTCATAAATAAGTGTGAAAATAGCACATTTTATCAGATTTTCATTTCCGGGTCTGGAACGCTGACCCACAAATTTTCCACGTATTATTTTATTGCATTTAATTTTAATGATGCTCTTTTCTTTTCCCTTGACAGTGATTTGATGTTGTGAATAGAGAATTTAATCATGGATACACAGCAAGATGATGAGTATGTCAGAATGTTATTGGGCACCGTACCCCGAGAAGAAGAAAAGGAAATAAAGGGCTGCAAACTGCCAACTAATAGGCAGGTCTTACTATGTCTGTTAGCAAACCTTCGGGATATGCATTGGGACCAGGCTTTATCTGCCACCATTGACAATGTGCTTTTGCATTACCAGAAGGCGAATGTCCCGACCATTACAGGCAGGAACAATATTGGCCGAGTGATTAAAACTTACTATGACAAAGACTATATGATGCTTATGAAAAAGAATGAGGATAGAAGACGGGCTGATGATCCTGGAATTATGAAGTTTAAATCAGAATTGAGCCTGACGATGAAATTTTATAAGAACACAGTGTTGAAAGACATGGCGGCTGTGAAAAAGGGGAAAACTCAGGCTGAACAAGATGCCATCGATACTGACATACTCTTTATGAAAAGCATTCTAAGTGACAGAGTAGCTACCTACTCTGGGGTAAACAAAGTACTCACAGAAAAGGTTCAGAAGCGACAGAAAAGGCAGATGTGAGAAGAGAAGCGACAAGAGAGAGAGCAATGTGATCATGCTGAGAATGTACAGGCTGATATTGATTCACCTATTAGCTCTGATGAGGACGATGACATTGATGAGGCCAGCACTGCTGAACCAAAGAGAAAACATCGGAGAACAGTGAAAGAGGGCATTTCAATTTTTGTGCCCCATGATATTCTGAAGTCGGCAGAACTTGTTTCATGCAGTGTTCGAAACAACATCTCGCCGACCCAGCTGAGTGCAATTGTGTACTCACTTGTATCTGCATGTGGTGGAGATACATCAAAGCTGAGTCTAAATGCAAGGACGACCCACCGATACCGAGCTTCCATCGTGTCAGAAATAAGTTTAAAAATCATGGATGAATGGCAACCATCAGACAAAGTACTGGTGCATTGGGATGGTAAACTTATGGACACGCTGGATTCCAAAGGCACTGATGACCGCCTGCCCATTCTTATGTCTGGTGTCAATGGCACAAAGCTTCTTGGAGTCCCACGTCTTCCGCATTTGACTCAAAAAGCTGGCCTGGTTCAAGGAGACTTGATGTCAACAGCAACCAAACAACTTCTGGTCGATTGGGAGTGTGAACAGAATGTCGTTGGTATGGTTTTTGACACAACTTCATCCAATACAGGTAAACCTATTTCAAACATCAGCGTGAATTTATCACAACATTAATACCAAAATACAGTGAATGATTTAACAGAAATCTGCAAAAAGCACATGCCTGAAATGGTGGCCTTAAACTACAATTACATTTTTTTTCAGGACAAAAAACAGCTGCTTGCGTCTCCCTCCAAAAGGAATTAGAGCGTGCCGTATTCTGGTGCGCCTGTCGCAGGCATGTGGGCGAAGTCATCCTAGGTGTTTGTTGGGATTGCTTGAAAGTGGAGGGCTCTTCAAGTCCAAACATAATGGTTTTCCAGAGGTGAGTCATAAGCTTTACAAAATAACAAGGAATATTATTATCTAATGAACAAATTTAGTGGAATTTCTTTTATTAGACTTATAAGATATACTAACACCAAGCAAATGATCGATCATATCAATCTTAATACCCCTAAAACAATATTATAGATTAGTATGAAATACAATAATCCCAATAATTGCATTTCTAGGTTCAAGAACCATTTCTCTCAACTGGCGTACAGTGAAAAAAAGAAATATTACTACCCTGCAATGCCTGGAGTGTTTGAGGAGAGCCAGCAGGAGATGGCTGACTGCTTCCATGAATCTCTAGCCCAACCATTTACACGTGGCAACTACAAGGAGCTGGTAGAGCTTTGTCTGCTGCTTGTAACTAAAGGATCCGAGCCAGTGAACTTCACAATGGTCTACCCCGGCGCACTTCACAAAGCAAGGTGGATGGCTAAACTGCTCTATACCCTCAAGATTGTTCTTTTGTCAGGCCAGATCAAAGAGCAGTTTCCCAAAGCCGAGGTTGTGACTAAAAGTCAAATCAGCAAGTTAGAACGGTTTGCTGTGTTCACAGTCGCTGTTTATGTCCCATGGTGGATTGTTTGCCCCGTTCCAGCAAGTGCGCCACTGAATGACTTGAATTTGGTCGAAACCTTGGCTGAATTTGCCCCATATGACGCCACAATAGTTGACAAAGCACGTGTGGCACTCGGTAGACACACTTGGTACCTAACTGAGGAGTTGGCCCCACTGGCTTTGTTCTCATCCCAAGTATAAGAAAGGACAAAAGAGGAGATGAGGAAGGCCCTTCTTTGCCATGAAGGCACTGAAATTACTAAGAGAGAGGGGCTCAATCATGGGGGCTATGGAAAGCCATATCTTCCCCCTGTCCCAGGGGCACTGCCCTGGTGGACCTAATTGGGCCTGACTCAAGCCGGTTCTTCACCATTTTAGGCATGCCCTATCAGTTTCTCCACAGTCCAGCCAGTGAATGGGCGGATCATGACGACTACCTGAACATGAAACGGGTTGTGGACAAGCTTCAGGTCGTCAATGAGGCTGCAGAGCGTGGTGTAAAACTTTGCCATGACTTTCTTAATGTTGCCAGGGATGAGGAGCGCTTTCAAGAAGTCCTTCAAGTAGTTGAAAATGACAGACTCCGCGTTCCTAATCAGTGCAAACGATCATCTGTTTCCGAACAGAAATCATGGTTTCTTGCTCTAGAGAAATAATACCTTGTGAATATATGATAAAACCCCTTAATGTACCATGAGAGAATAAGAATGATTAACTTTTTTGTGTTAGTGATAACAGCTTTTAATTAAGACAGCCAAATGATTTGTGTTAATATCCCTTATGATGTTTGTGTAATCTCATATATAGGCGCATATGCCGTATAAGCAAAATCGCTATTTTTCAAATTGCTGGTGCTCACTCGAATATGCATGAATCTTCAAAAAATTGCACGTGGGTATTTTTTATGTCAATATGCAACACCAAAATTTTGAACAGCATTGTAGGACAAAGTTGGGGCAACTGTCACACCCTATTTTATGTGTGTTATCAAGAATTTTATTAAAAGATGAAATTGTACAGATAATGTTCGGACACACTGGAATTTCTAAAAAACTTGTCAAAACTTGGTATCAGAAAAAACTTAGAGATTCTCTGTAAAATGGGACAACACTGGAATTTCTACACTTCATGGTTGACTTTTAATAACAGCCAAAAATTGTACAGATAATTCTCGGACACCTTGTATATTAACTGCACATACAGTGGAACCTCAATATACGAACTTAATCCGTTCCTGAGGATTGTTCTGATATCGAATTGTTCGTATATTGAATCAATTTTTCCCATAAGAAATAATGTAAATTGGATTAATCCGTTCCAGACTCCCAAAAGTTACACCTTACGAAACATTTTTAAGTCAAAATATTGGTTAATTAAACCTGTAAAATAAGACTTACATGCATAAAATCATACATGAAACCTGTAACAACAATAAATAATGCAATATTATACAATAATAATATACAGGCATCCCCTGTTATATGATCGTTCGGTTTACGATTTCCCGCGTTAACGATTTTAAAATAGTACCCCCATCTTTCGATTTACGATTGCCTTATTTCGCGTTAACGATCTCCAACTTAAGTTATGATTGGGTCTTTCGCTCTAACGATTGGTGCCCAGATACAATCTCGCGCACCGAGATTTCAAATCGACGGCGGTTGAGGACTGAGTTTACTGTGATGCGCGCTCGCTCAGCCTCAGTTGCTGTCCGCGCGTCTCATAGTTAACATCGTCGCTCATCGCTATCCGTCCTCTTACGATCCCCATTGTGTTTGATCAGTCTAAGCGTGTGTAGTGTTAAATATTCGTTTAATTGAAATATAACAGTACTATCGCGTTACTGTAATGTGAATGATTGGGCAGACAATGTAGTGCTGCGCACCGAATGCTGGCTGGAGAGAAGCTGACTGGCTTCCTTCGGTTCGGATGTGAGGGAACAGTTCGTATACAAGGACAATTTTTTCTTGAAAAAGTTGTTCGTATACCGATTTGTTCGAATAGAGATGCGTTTGTATATTGAGGTTCCACTGTAATATTATTACTGCAGTAACAAGAAAAAAATGGTTTAACTTACAAATAAAGGTAGGCAGAATGGGTAGAGTTGCTGCAGACTATGTTTACTGGTGAGTGTTGTTATTTATTGTGATTATTTGTTATGATTTATTTTTTTAATTGTAGTACTAATAAAGTATAAAAATACATTGTAAAGAAGTTAAAATCATTAGAGATGCATATGTTTAGCATAATGATTAATTAAAATATTGGATAACATCCTTTATGTGATGTATAATTTGTAAATTTGCAAAATTGGTAATAGAATCCTCGCCACAATTAGGGTAGGGAGGGGAGGGGAGGGGAGGGGTAGAGTGGAGTGACAGGCCACCACACACAGCTGTGTTGGCTCGGGAAACTGTGTATGGACAAGATCCCCTCCCGTGTATACAGGGGGTGGGGAGCAATACCAAAACAGTGTATAGCTGAAACTGTGTATACAGAGGGTCACCTGTAATTACTGCATTTATTATTGCATTTACATTTTTTAACATTATTATTATTACCTTTACACTAATTATTACATTCATTTTATTACCTTTATTATTACATTGCATTTATATTTATTTCCACAATTATTACTTCCATTATTAAATTTACATTTACGTTTATTATTCCATTTACATTTTACCAAAAAAAAAAAAAAAAAATGAATGAACCAAAAGCGAGTAAGGAAAAAATCCAGACACATTTAAGAAATTCACACTTAGGTTAGAACCCGTTCACCTGATGCCGTAAGGGATTTTTTGACCAAGAATCTCATTAAAGGGTCCAACTTATAAGTACCTTCGCACAAATTAAAATTATCTTTTTTCTATACATACAGATTCTATTATTTTTCTTTTGACATAATTATTACATTTATAAAGTACCTTACTTGATTCCCAATCTATAGCATGATTATTTTGGCTGGCGTGATAAAAAATGGCATTATTAGTATTACAACTTCTGAAGGCATATTTGTGTTCTTTAACACGAGTTTCAATATTTCTTCCAGTTTCTCCTACATATACTAAATCATAACTTTACAGGGAATGCTGTAGACACAGGCTTGTTCCTGTTTTGCAACATTATTCCTAACCAATTTACCTTTCATGGTAGAGGAATATTTGAATGCCAAAGCAAACTTAAAATCTTTCATCAATGGTTTTACTCTTTCTAAGCCAGCAATGTAAGGCAAACTCTCATATTGTTTTTGGTTAACTGAAGGTTCCTGAGGGGCATAAAAAGATTTTCTGGCTTTAAAATATGCCTTTCTGATAAACCACTTGGGTTATTTTAAATCCTTAAAAATGTTCCAAATCTTTGAATTTTGTGGGTCCAGCAAATGTGGGCTACAAATCCTGAGTGCTCTTAGGAACATGGAAGAAATAATTGAGCTTTTAACCCCTTCATCATGATATGAAAAATAATGAATGTACGAATTACAATGAGTAGGTTTTCTATAGACCATGAAATTGGGCTTTCCGCTTTTGTTAACAACCAAAACATCTAGAAAAGGTAATTGTTTGTCATTCTCCCATTCATATTTAAATTTAATTGAAGGAACAAGATTATTTAATGACTGAAAGAAAGTGTCAAAGTTGTTACAGTGGTGGTCAGGCCAAAACGAGAAAATATCATCTACATAATGAAACCAAATTAGATTCCTGGGACATATTGTTTGCAACAATTCTGACTCATAATATTCCATGTATAATGTACTCAGTATTGGAGATAAAGGGGACCCCATTCCCATACCAAAACGTTGCAAATAAAATTCTTCACTGAAGGAGAAGGCATTATTGGTGACACAGAGTTTTATCAGTTCTGAAAATGCAGATGTGAGGATGTCTAGTTCTATGTTACATGTTGGCAATTTTCTATATAAAAAACTAAGTACATCATCAATGGGAACTTTCATGAACAAGGACTCATTGTCAAAACTGATCATTCTTCCCCACTTTAAATCTAAGGACATAACTTTGTTAATAAAGTCACAGGAATTAGTGATGTGTGAGCCTGAAAATTTACCAACTAATGGAGACAGTTTATCTGCAAGAAATTTAGATAACCTATAACTAAAGGAACCCCTGTGTGAAATAATGGGATGGAGTGGTATATTAATTTTACGGGTTTTGGGTAAGCCATAAATGTGGAGGAGTTTGGGGTTAATCTGTAGAAATCTTTTAGGGTCAATCACCGGGACATCTTTTAATGAGTTCCTGATAGTTTTGTTGAATTCAGCAGAAAGATGCTTTAGGGGGGACAATCTCACTTTGGTGTAGGTGAATTCATCACTAAGTGAAGTTTCCATTTTTTGTTTATAATCACACTTGTCTAAAATAACCACAGTGTTACTTTTGTCCACTTTAGTGACAAATATTGCTTCATTCTTCCTGAGCTTGTCTAAAGCTAACCAGAATCTTTTGGGAATCGAGTCCATTGAGTTGAAATGTTCCAGAAGCTTGCTCAGAATCAAACCATTTAAACACAGAATATCCACCCTGGAATTAACTACGGAAGACACAAAATCTAAAACAATGTTTTTATCGGGTTTAAGGGCAAAGGACAGCCCTAAATTAAGAACTTCCTTTTTGGATTTGGATAAGACATATGTCGATAAATTTAAAACAGAACCTTCCACTGCACACTTTGACCAAGCACTTTCAT
This sequence comes from Bathynomus jamesi, assembly GCA_023014485.1. Lineage (NCBI taxonomy): Eukaryota > Metazoa > Arthropoda > Malacostraca > Isopoda > Cirolanidae > Bathynomus > Bathynomus jamesi. The sequence goes on from JAJOZX010008759.1 coordinate 84,303, forward strand.
CACGTAAATTGGATAGCTTTCTGTTAAGTTGTTGTTCAGTGTGTCTAGTCTCCACATCGCATTTATAATCTGCAGTTTCAAACAGCGCCACAAGTAGTTCACACGACATGTGATTTAAGGATGTGTAGACAATTTCTTAGTTTGAAATACGTATGGTCAATCTCTCTTTTAACACACAGAATACGTTCCTTCAAAATTTCGCTGGCAAATTTGGAAACGGTGTGTGGTCCTTCCTGAAGGTAAACGGTATTAAGGACTTTGGGCACACTTGCTCCACTAAACACACTTGCAGGAACTTGAGTTGCAGCTTCTTGGTCTTCACAGCCACTAGTATTTTTTCATATAGACGATAGGAAGATACAAGTTGGGGAAAGGTAACTAAGAAGGCGGCGAATAGATGGTGTCTGATCGTAGGATCCATAATAAATGCAAAAAACTTCATTTTTTTTTCTATGTGGTCAAAATATGATGATAAAAACCCACTCTAATAGACAGAGTTTATTTCCACAACAGTTTCAGTGCCCACTGGCATCCTCTTCGGGTGGATACAGAAAAATGAATGAACCAAAAACAAGAGGGAAAACAGTCCAGGGACCATTAAGATATTCATACTTACGTTAGATCCCATTCTCCCCATACTGGAAGGGCATTTTTCCCCCAATTAAATTTAAATATGAATGGGAGAATGACAAACAATTACCTTTTCTAGATGTTTTGGTTATTAATGAAAGTGGAAAGCCCAATTTCATGGTCTATAGAAAACCTACTCATTGTAATTCGTACATTCATTATTTTTCATATCATGATGAAGGGGTTAAAAGCTCAATTATTTCTTCCATGTTCCTAAGAGCACTCAGGATTTGTAGCCCACATTTGCTGGACCCGGAAAATTCAAAGATTTGGAACATTTTTAAGGATTTAAAATACCCTGAGTGGTTTATCAGAAAGGCATATTTTAAAGCCAGAAAATCTTTTTATGCCCCTTGGGCCTTGGGAACCTTCAATTAACCAAAAACAATGTGAGTTTGCCTTACATTGCCAGCTTATAAAGAGTAAAACCAGTGATGAAAGATTTTAAGTTTGCTTTGGCATTCAAATATTCCTCTACCATGGAAAGTAAGTTGGTTAGGAATAACGTTGCAAAAGAGGAACAAGCCTGTGTCTACAGCATTCCCTGTAAAAGTTGTGATTTAGTATATGTAGGAGAAACTTGAAGAAATATTGAAACCCATATTAAAGAACACAAATATGCCTTCAGAAGTTGTAATACTAATAATGCCATTTTTTATCACGCCAGCCAAAATAATCATGCTATAGATTGGGAATCAAGTAAAGTACTTTATAAATGTAATAATGTCAAAACAAAAATAATAGAATCTGTATGTATAGAAAAAGAAGATAATTTTAATTTGTGTGAAGGTACTTAGAAGTTGGACCCTTCAATGAGATTCTTGGTAAAAAAAATCCCTTACGGCGTTGGGTGAATGGGTTCTAACCTAAGTGTGAATTTCTTAAATGTCTCTGGATTGTTTCCTTACTTGCTTTTGGTTCATTCAATTTTTTTTTTTTTTTTTGGTAAAACATAAATGGAATAATAAATGTAAATGGGTAATTCTATGAGAAATAGACAAATGAAGTACACGGTCACCTCTTCAAAATTCATGAAACTTGGTGTGATGGTTGGTTTAGGTCCAAATTACAAATTTCTGAATTTTTTTTGAAAATTGGTCAAGTTGGTCAAATTTTATGGCTTGACCAAATTTTGGTCAAATGAAAAACCAATAATTTTCAAACGTAAATATCTCAGCTCCTAATTGTGGTAGTGTAGTAAGTCTTAAACGATAAAATATGTAAAATTAACTGTAGTTTCTAAATATGTATCATTTTTTTAGGGTAACAAAAATAAAATTATGATTTTTTGGAAAAAGTTTTTTTTTTTTTTTTTTTTTGTGATTTGGCAGGAAGATATCATTTTTTGAAAAAAAGACCAGGAATAAAAAATGTTTATTTGATGTATGTACACCATAATAAGTAATAAAAAGTCAGCTTATCGACGATTATTATGAAAAAAAAATTACTAAAAAAAAAAATCTTCCAAATTTTAACAATTTTTTGCTTTCTTTCCAGATTTTCAGTATATACCTAATTTTCTAGTATACGTAAATTTACCTAACCCTTAAAATGCCTCAAAACACAAAATTTTGTTGCGATCCTATGAAAAAACACTCAAGAATAATTTTCTGTAACATCAAAAAAGTAAACTCTGCCATGGCAGCTGCAAGCTATGGAATTTTGGAAGAAAATCAATTACTATGCAGCAATTGCTATGTCAATTAAAAAGAAGCCAATTGTATTAGAACATGTTCAACGTTCATTCAGAGAGCCGGAACCTGCGCCAATACCTGAGCCAGACATACTTAACGAATCTATGGAGTGAAGCAGTAGTGATTCCACGAATCCACCACCATTGGAAGAATTTGTCATTCAAGACAGGCAATTCAATAAAGATTTGCTCAGCGACAATATTTTACCTTTATTTGATGAAAGCCCTATTAAAACAGGTAATAAAACAATAGAGACTCCGTTCAGGACATTTGTTTCTTAATGCCAAATTCGTAGTTTTCTGTTTTTAAATATTAGCATCAGCACTTGAATATATATATACAAAATATTTGATATTTGATTATTTCACGCAACCTAAATTTATGAATTTGTTTTACAGCTGGATTGAAGCCGGGACAAAAACAGATAAAGGCTTCTACGAAGTTGTAGATGTAGAGCTTTCTTTGCAAAAATGTCTGAGTGAACCTATTACTTCTATCAAAGGTACTCAACAATTACATCGCTTCGTCCCAATTTCCAAGAATTCATTGAAGGTTTATCCACTCTCTCAGAGTGCACAGTCAGTCAAAATAAGAGAGCTCATTAGAGTTTCTGCTTCAGTTCAAGAACATAATACTGTCTCTCAACGCGGAATTGAAACAGGCTCTTTTGTGGGTTGTATGTATGAAAATAAACTATGGCTCGGATTAGTCCAGTCCTTTGACTGTGAATATGATTATTTTCTGATAAAATTTCTCCATCCTTCGGGCATATGTCCCTCATACGTTTTTCCTGCACAAGATGATGTTTGTCACATTCCAACAGAAAATATATTTGGGAGTATTGAAGCAAGTTTACGAGGAGGAACAAGAATACAATACATTTTTCCGCTTTAAGAATTAAATAACTTTTCAAAGAAGATAAAATAAATTCTATCGAATGTATACTATTTAAGATTGTCTATATAATATTTCTAAAATTTTTATCTAAGATTTGTGTATCTACTTAATAGTTATAAAAATCTTTTCAAATTCTTTTTTCTTATTATTATATTACTAGTACAGTTCCCGTCACTTCACTGATGGTTAGACAGGCTAAACTACAGAAAAGAACGCAGATGTGAAAATTTTGAGCTTCACATTGTGTCAACATTTCTGAATCTGGTATCTCCCAAAACCTCCTCACCCCCATTCATGCAACTTGGGGGCTAACCCCCTCCCCCATTACCCCCACCCCTCCCCATTTCCCCACCCCTCCCCATTTCCCCACCCCTCCCCCATTACCCCACCCCCACCCTTCCCCCCATTACTGCCCGGGATAAATTTCACAAATAGACAGGCTAAACTACAAAAAAGAACACAGTCATGAAAATCTTGAGCTTCACATTACTGCCCGTAATACAATTTCTGAATTTTTTTCTCACAATTTTTTCTCACAATTTCTGAAAGTGTGACAGACAGACAGACAGACAGACAGCTCTCTTATTATAATATATATAGATTAGTGTCTAAAATTTGGATTCACTGGATGAGAATACTGTCTCTTAATTCATTCTCGAAGACTTGTGTACGTGTAGTATTAGGAAGAGTATTTTATACTCTGATAAGCGCTTTATAAATTAAACATTATTATTGTCAATATATTCTGTCCCTAAATATAAGAGAGGTTATGTATGTACATTGTACATATATTTTAAAAGATTTTTTCTCCTTTGGTTTATCTACATGTATTTTTTTGGACCAACAAGTCTGTAATAAATCTTCGTTGTCTGAAAAAAAAATTTATTACTTAATTTCAAACTCAGTTTTGAGCCTTATAATAAACTATAAGCTGACTTTTTATTAATTATTATGGTGTACATACATCAAATAAACATTTTTTATTCTTGGTCTTTTTTTCGAAAAATGATATCTTCGCTGCCAAATCGCAAAAAAAAAAAAATTGACATTTTTTCCAAAAAATCATAATTTTATTTTTGTTACCCTAAAAAAATGATACATATTTAGAAACTAGAGTTAATTTTACATATTTTATCATTTAAGACTTATTACGCTACCACAATTAGCAGCTGAGATATTTATGTTTGAAAATTGTTGGTTTTTTCATTTGGCCAAAATTTGGTCAAGCCATAAAATTTGACCAACTTGACCAATTTTCAAAAAAATTCAGATTTTTGTAATTTTGACCAAACCAACCCTCACACCAAGTTTCATGAATTTTGGAGATGGTGGAGTGTACATTTGGCACTTTCATTTGTCTATTTTGTCCTGGAATTATCCAAATGTAACAATGGAAGTAATAATTGTGGAAATAAATATAAATGCAATAAATGTGATGATAAAGGTAATAAAATGAATGTAATAATTAGTGTAAAGTTAATAATAATAAATGTTAAAAAACGTAAATGCAATAATAAATGCAGTAATTGTGTCAAAATAATAGAATCTGTATGTATAGAACAAGAAGATAGTTTTAATTTGTGCAAATGTACTTATAAGCAATGTTCCCTCTAAGGTGTGCGCATGTGCGCGTGCACACACATTGTGAAACCCGCGCGCACAGCAAAATAAAATGCGCACAGGCTCAAGCGTATCATGAGTCATGACAGTAAATGAAGTAATTTAAAAAATTGCAGTTTAATGAATTCTATAAAGAACAAATTAAGAAACCGCTTGAAAGAAAATCATTTGGACATGCTCATGCGAATTAAAAGTTACCTGAATGATGACGGATGTATTAATCTTCATAGAGTTTATTTGGAATGGGCAAATGCTAAAGATCGTAGGGGGAAATCATAATCATACTTAAATGAAAGGTACTTTCATTTAATGTTATTTCGATTACATTTTATTTTATTGAATTTTATTATTTTTTATTTTATTCCTATTTTGTGAATGGATAAAATCATGTATTAATCTTGATAGTCTATTTTAATTTGCTAAATGCTAAAAACTGTTTTGAGAAATGATAACTAAAATAGTCATTTTCAATTAGTTATTTTTATTTTATTTCTTTATTTTGTTGAATTTTATTTTACTATTTCTTATTTTATTTATATTTTTAGAATGGATAAAATGTTTTCTTTTTTAAAATATATAATATTGCAAAGAGTTTCTTAATATCCATTTAATAGTACCGTAATGATCAAGCTATCACCTTATGGAAATAATATTTATTGAGTATTTAATATTTATATATATTTAATTTTGAAGATAATAGCACTCAGAAAAGTTTGCACAATTTTTCACCATGAATCTAAATGTATGCACAACGAAAATTTCTTGCGCACACAGACTAAAAAAAATTAGAGGGAACATTGCTTATAAGCAGGACCCTTTAATAAAAAAATGCCCTTCTGGGGTTGGGGGAATGGGATCTAGCCTAGGTGCAAATTTCTTAATGGTCTCTGGATTGTTTCTTTCTCGCCTTTTTCATTTGTTTTTTGGTTTATAATTTCTGTATAATAAACAACAATGTAATAATCAATGTAATAAATTTATAATTTCTGTAATAAATAATAATGCAATATTAAATGTAATAAATTTAATAATAAATGTAATAATTATGTAAAAAAAAAATAGAATCTGTATGTATAGAACAAGGAGATAGTTTTAAATTTGTGTGAATGTACTTATAAGCGGGTCCCTTTAATTTAAAAAAATAAAAAATGCCCTTCCAGTGTGGGGAGAATGGGATCTAACCTAGGTGTGAATTTCTTGATGGTCGCTGGACTGTTTTCCCTCTTGTTTTTGGTTCATTCATTTTTCTGTATCCACCCAAAGAGGATACCAGTGGGCATTGAAACTGTTGTGGAAATAAACTCTGTCTATTAGAGTGGGTTTTTATTATCATATAGGTACAAGACTTAATTATTCAAAGTAATGACAATTTCATATATCTATCATATCAAAATATACAGAAAGTTTGGTCACACACAACATTTTGAGTAATTTGAATTACACAATATTTACATTACGAAGTAATCAAAATTGTCAAAAAGGAGGGAAAACATGTATTCACAATCAAAACTCCAGCATTTGTGACTATTTGAAACTTAGAAACCATACTGCACACCAAAAATAACCAAAGTTGACCACACATATCAATGGCACATTGATATACGATGCTACAGTAGGCCTGTTCAAAAATCAACTTTCTTATTTTCATAGGTTTCTGTACATTTTCCCATGCTTTTTGACCTGAAAAAGCTGAAAATCGCAACTATTTTGACCTAGGATGTTGGGAAGCATTGCCGCATGGAGCTTTAAATTTTCTGCCTTGAAATCGGCCAAAGCGCCAATTCCGGGGTCCCTTGAATTATGTTTTGCACTTTAACTTTTGATCTAAACAAGATAGAGCAACAAATTAGGTATCAAATGAAAGAGCATAAAATTAATAAATAATAATAATAATAATAATAATAAATAAATAATAATTAATAATAATAATAATAATAATTATCTATCATTTTTCAGCAAACAACAGAAACTCAATCAGAATCTAGAAAACCATCTACAAGTTACAACTTCACAATGGCATTAAGCAAGGAGCTGAGGGAGCTCCGTGGGCGCACAGTTGATATCTCAGAACCTCCACGTACTGTCCACAGGCAGGTGTCAACTGGGCCATCTACCAGATCTCTCACTGAAACTTTCCTGGTTGGATACCCTTCAGCTTTTATCAGTGGTTCCCAGCTTCCCACCAACAGACAGGCGTTCCAGTATTTCCTTAATCTTCAGAATTTACCGGAAAATGCAGGGAGGCCCATGGTTCAAGACTTTGCATATGAAACAGTTGAATCTATCATCCCATTCTGGCAGATGGCTAGGATCAAGACAATGACCAAGTACAACGCAATGAAGCTCTTCATGAAACTACATGAGAAACATCGTGCTCTGGTGAAAAGCAAAGGAAGAGCAAGTAACCCTGGAGGAAAAAGAGGAGCATTTGTGCTGGAATTAGACAGCCTGTTTGATATCGGAGCTCCAGATGCAATCCAGGAAATACAGAACAACAGACTGTTATCCAGAGAGAAGAAAGATGAGGATATCAGGTTCTACGAAGACCAAAAGACTGAGAGGAAAGGTCATATGTCTGGTCATGACAAGATTTTTGACACAAGATCCCTGCAGCAAGCAGCGAGGAATGAAAGACTGCAGCATAGACAAGAACAAGGTAAAACTAATTACTTTGAACGTTACAAAAAGTTTTAAGTTTTACTCCATTGCGATATTTAGCATGTACTTAACAATTACTGTCTTAACATGTACTATTTTACAGCTGCAGCAGAACAAGAGGCAGTTGTTCATGTGGATGACATTACCTGGGGTGACTCAACTGACAACGACGCTAACACAGAGGACATGGATTACCATCAGCCTCGTCCTGGATGTTCTCACCATCAAGACACTGTGACTAGTGTGACTTTGACGTTTCCAAGGAAGGTCATGGAATGTGATGTCATCTGCAATACAGCTGATCGTCTTGGTTTATCAGACAATCAAGTTACTGCCATGGTTTCTGCCACCTTGAAAGCTGGAGGGGCTGATCTGGATAACTTCGTCATCTCAACCTCAACAACACGTCGCAACAGAATGCTGTCCAGGTATAATATCAGCCAGAGTCACATGTCCAAGTTTTGTGAAAACCCCCCACAGTACGCTGCCTTACACTGGGATGGAAAGTTGCTCAAAGATGTCTTGGGCAGTGAACCTGGAAGTACCTCAGAGACTTTAGCTGTGCTAGTGTCTGGTCCACCTTCATACACTGAAGGAAAGTTATTGGGAGTACCTGTCATCGACAATTCTTCTGGCACAGCTCAGGCTGAGGCTTCAATGGATTTACTGGAGACATGGGAACTTACGGATAATGTTACTGCCCTTGTTTTTGACACTACATCCAGTAACAGTGGAGTTCACAGAGGAGCTGCCAAACTGCTAGAGAAAATGCTGAACAAAAAGGTGTTTTATCTGGCCTGTCGACATCACATCCTGGAAATCCTAGTAGGAGCAGTTTGGGAGAAGCTGTTTGGGAAGGTGAAGGGGCCAGATAATCCCCTGGTTTGAGCATCTGAAGGATATTTGGACGGACTTGTCCAAGGAAAACCCAAAGATGCTGGCTATCAACAGCAAATGGCTGAAGGAAAAGAAGAAGAACAGTGAAGAAATACTCCAAGACATTCTAACAGCAGAAAGGCTTCCAAGAGCCGACTACAGGGAAATGGCTGAACTGACAGTCATTGTTCTTGGAGGAACGCCTCCTCGAGGTATTCACTGGAGTCGACCAGGCGCCATTCATCAGGCCAGATGGATGGCCAGAAACCTGTACTCCATGAAAATGCTGATGTTTGCAGATCAACTTGAGTACGACGAAGACACTGTATCAAAGCTGGAAAGACTCAACACCTTCCTTGCGCTGTTCTACACTCCTGTATGGATGATGTCAATGTCTGCTGCAGATGCTCCCGTGAATGATCTAAGTCTAATCCAGGACATGTTGAAGTACAAGAAAACTGACCCAGAGCTTGCTGATGCAGTACTTAATAAGATGGAAAACCACAAATGGTACCTGACGCAGGAAGTCGTGCCATTTGCCCTGTTCAGCAGTAGATTGAGTGACACATTGAAGCACGACATTGCTGCCCAGTTACATGCCACTGAGAAGCCAGACAGCTTCAGAACAGGAAAGCCTCTATTCCAGAGAGTCACAGCTAAGACCACCCTGGTTGATCTCAGTGGCCCAGAATCACATTTCCTGCTGGACACACTGAACATTGGATCCGAGTGGCTTCTGGAACCTGTCACGTCTTGGCCACAGAATGAGGACTACAGAAAAGCGTTGGACTATGTTAAGAATCTGAAAGTGGTGAATGACATTGCTGAATGTGGTGTCAAGATGATGAGCGACTTTGCAAATGTCATAACAACAGATGCCAAGCAAAGGGACTATCTCCTTCAAGCTGTGGAGTTCAACAGATGCCGCTTTGACAGCTTCAAGAAACAAACTCTCAACAACTGACTGTGTAAATGTCATTATGAAATTAATCATCATGTAATGCTTTCACTTCTTGATCAATTAGACTTGTGACAAAATTTTAATCTCAAATTTGTGTCATGAATAAGGCGCCTTGTCTGCCTTGAGTGTGAGAAAACGAATTTTGTGATATTTCTGAAATCTTTGTATGTACCAATGTGCCATTTCTTGTTCCAAGACTATCATAATTGTATAAGTTAGAAAGAGGATTAAAAACACTTTAATTTGGTGCCTATTTTGTTGCTCTATCTTGTTTAGATAAAAAGTTATAGTGCAAAACATGATTCAAGGGACCCCGGAACTGGTGCTTTTGGCCGATTTCAAGGCAGAAAACTTAAAGCTCCATGCGGCAATGCTTTCCAACAACCTAGGTCAAAATGGTTATGATTTTCGGCCTTTTCAGGTCAAAAAGCATGGGAAAAAGTACAGAAACCTATGAAAATAAGAAAAAGTTGATTTTTGAACAGGGCTAATGCTACAGTCATATTTAGGTTATATTTCAAACCTTTATGGTCAAATATAAGTAGGTAAATTGCCTTTTTAAACAACACTAAAGATATTTCTAAGTTTGCTAGATAATATGATGACATTTGAGCATTAGTAGTTTTTGAATTGTTGACTTTACTAAAATTGACACACCCTAATGTGTAGGGTCTTGTCATCAATTTTCACACCTGGATGTAAGCTCTCCAGTGTATGGATTCTGTCATTTTGTTTGATTTTTGCCTCCTCAATGCATACATTGTCAAGGCATTGCTGAATGATCTGTCCTATGTTTTCAGTGTCATTGCAATTAACTCCATCACTTTCCACAGCAATCAGTCCTGACGCAAGACTTCTCAGCTCAGTGGTTCATTAAGATTAAATGGCTTGTGTGTATCAAACCACTCAATCAGCTTCTGTAGGTCGGAGTTGTCACACTTGATTCTGCTAGCACCTAGTTCGATGTGTTGCTTGCCAGTTTGATGGGGCTGGCCTGTCAAATTGCCCATGGCATTGTGAACCGAAGCACACTGATGCATACTGCTGACTCACAGGTGGCACACTGATTCAGCAATACCCCTTCATCTAGTAAGTCCTCTGTGACTTTTCAGCGACCTCATCAGACATTGCTCAATTATCAGATCTGACCATAGGCCTGCCCAGTACTGATCACTCTGCCGAACCATGTGGTAGCCGTGTTCAGCAAAGCTTGCATACACCCATGGATAATTTGTTGGTAGCTCCAGCACATTCTGAAGGTGGAGCCTGGCGCATTTTGCATAGTTGATGTGACCAGTTGTAGCAAAGACATTTATCATTTTACTGAGAGCAACAAGATGCAGGTTCCAGTTTCCAGTTCTCTCTGCTTGAATGAAGAGCTTTAGCACGTCAATGTAGTCAAGATATTGAATCCAGAGCCTTGAGGTCTGAGATGCCTTAGAGAGTTCATCCTTTAAGTATTGAAGATTTTTATCCAGAACCTTCAGCTCCTCTGACTGCAACACAATCTACAGCAGCACTTGGGTCATCCTGTTTTGAATGCTCTCTCTCCTAAACTCGCCATCCCATCTCCTTCCTCATTTTCATCTTCCTCTTGATCCACCTCTTCCTCATCTACATCTCCATCACTCTTTGATTCACAGTGTTTGACCTCCAGAAGGTCCTCTAAACTTTGAAGTGGATCTTCAGGAATGAATTTGCGGAGGAGTTTGGTTATTAGAGCAGACTCAGTGAGATGATATCCTTGCAATGCTCTCAAAATTGCCTTCCCTGACATTATATGTTTGACAGCATTTGGTCCATAGATGGTCTGGAATGCCTGTGTGAGACCAGACCCTTTCATTAGAGTACCTACGCTACCTAGAAAGCTCATCATCAAATGGAAGCCACCAAGAATGAGGATGATGGGCAGGGACTTTGCCTTCACTATTTCCATTGCTTTCAACCAGAGAGGTTTGTCAAATGTAACCACAGGTGTCTTGATTCACAGTTGTTTTGCTTGCTCACACATGAAAACAAGGACAGAGTAGATACATGTGAGATCAGATGGGTCCATGTCTAATACAGGAAGGAATGAGATTGTGGCTTTTCCTGGATAATCTCCAATGGTGATGTTTGTCATGAAACCAGACCAATTTGGACATTGACTTTTGTCAAAGAAATACGCAGCATGCCAAAGCATATCAAGACTGGTGTCAGGTGGAAGAACATGTGGGATCTGCAGCTGTAGGTGTTTGAAAAACACTGTAGACAGTCAGGTGTTCTCGAGGGGCATGTATTCAACAACTGGGATGCCTTTACCTCAGATGACCTGGTGTGCGAGTTTATGCCTTTGTCACTTGATTGGTTGTAGATTTTGCAGTGGAGTGTTTCCTACATATGTTGTAGCACACACACAACCCATTGCATGCAATGAACCTTTCCCATCACAGGTCATAGGGTTGTGGTCCACATTGTTGGCCATCCATTGCGTGAATGAGCCAGGCAAGTAGTCTCTGAGAAAGTTGCTGGTATTTTCATTCTCAGTATGTTATATAAGGAAGAACAAGAGTATGATAAAGTCAATAAAACTTTAGTGACTACATTTCTAAGTTTAAACATTATAGCAATGCTCCTTGAAATCTTTTTTGTGATATAATTTACATGATCACTCCATTGCAAATTCTTATCTAGCATTACATCAAGAAATTTTGTTACAGTACACTCCTTTATGGCGATTTCATTAACATTAAATTCATGGGTATTTGATCAGTTTTTCCAGGAACAATTGCAAGAATGGTGGTAACCATTCCTTTCCCTTCTGTGCTTTCAAGAATTTCATTTGACGGGTAGTAATCACAATCAAACTCTACCAACCAAATATCCCCAAGGATCAATTTGGCTTCTGTAGTTACAATTTGTTCAGCCTCATCTTCAGCTCTCTTCATCCTATCTGCATACCATTCATTGTTGATGATGTAATCAGTGTTCTACAGGCAAACATCATTTGATCTTCCCGCTAATGCACCAACATATATGTGGTCACCTCTAACTTCTTGATCCATTTGGTGTCATAAACATCTTCAGATCCAGCAATTTCGATCAGCTTCTGGCATAGCTACATCTGATAACGAATACAGTTCACCTTCTGATTCAAGCCACTGACAAAGTTTTTCAAAGTCCTGAATTTTCATCCTGTTGACTGGCTGACTGGGACTACTCAGTTGAGGAACACTGCTCTATTCAATAAGCTTCTTTCTAAACCTGTCGTAACATGCTTTGTGATATCGAGCTTCAGCTGCAGCAAGGTCATGGCAGCAAGGTCATGGCAGCTTAACACATGCTTCTTTACTTTCAGTGCCCATTCATCATCATTTCATTCGCTGCAAACCTTCAGCAGGTTTTCTCTGATTTGCAAAGTTCAGACTTCAATTACATTGTCTCGTTTGACATGTTTTCTGTCAGAATAACATGGATGTTCACAGAAGAGACAGCTACTTTTTCAGTCAAATTGTGTAATTCCTCCTCTCATTTCAACTTGCCGAACTTTACTGGTAGATCCCGTTGCATCTTCAGACTTGACAGTAGATTTGCGCTTTTTATTGTAGGCAGTTTTCTGACAGTCATGATGGATTTTTACAGGTATGCTTTCCAACCTTGTTTCTGCGAGATATTTATGCAGAACATTTTCTTCAACTGCAATACTGTATTCTACAATGGTCTGTATTCCCCTCTGCTGAACATTTTGTAATTTGTCTGAATTTGTTTCTGGCCATTGGCACTTCACACAATGATCACTGTTGATTACGTGGATGATGCTTGATGCCAATGAAGATGATTGAGAAGCAGCTTCCATGTCACTCATTATAGAATGTCCTGAAACAGACAAGTAAATTGAGGATTAGTATAGTTTTGTCTTTTTTGACATGTGATTTAGGGCTCATTTTTGTCTTAGACCCCCGCAATTCAAATGCAGATACCTTTCTTTGGACAGAGGAGGCAAATTGGGGCATATGATTTTCTTAATCTACATAAATTTGCATTTCCAATGATACCAAACATGTTTGGGGGGGATTTATTCCAGGTTAAACTCTAATTCAACCATACTATATACATATTCTATATATTCAAGTATAAAAATTTTTGGTAGACTTGAGGACCCTCTCAGTTGGTGGAAGTTGCACAGCAGCACTTTGCCAACTTTGGGGAACTTAGCTCAGAGATATTTGGGAGCACCATCAAAACAGTTGCAAGTGAACATATGTTCAGAATTGGAGGAAACATTGACAGTGCTGCTAGAAATTGGCTCTCTCCTGAACATACAAAGCAGCTGCTATTTTTACATGAAAATTTAACCCTTGTGAAAAAATAACGAGTTATGTGAAGTGATAAAACAATAAAATATTGGAAATTTCATCCTCTAAATAGTTTTTTATTTATGATTTTGGAAAAATTGTACTTTTGAAATATTGGCTGATAATTTTAAAAATTGGCCGATACCAATATTGATAAAAATTGGCCGATACCAATATTGATAAAAATTTACCAATATGTTGGTACATCCCTGGATTTTACTTAATACTACTTTTGAATATTACAAAGGAAATTTTGCTATAACAAAGGTGAAGATTTTTTAACCACGGCATGCTACATTGGCAGTTCCTGCAACACAGGCAAGCTCTCTACCCTGCCCAACACATGGTCTCCCACCATCCCTGCAACACATTTTTGTAGCATCAGTGTTCGTTGTGTGTTCTCATGTGTTGCATTCATAATGAAAATGACATTCTATGAAGTGTTGTTGTTACTATTTCATAACCCCAATATATAGCATGGCATCAAAACATCCAAGCTCAACATCATTACCCAATCCAACAAGAGGAGGAAGGTGATAACAATAAAAATGAAGCTAGCTATCGTAAAGAGAGAGGAGAAAAGACATTATGTAAAATAGATAATTTTGAACTTTACTCACTCTATTTATATTAGGCTATCAAAAAAAGTGTGCTAGGAACCAAACTTAATTTTTCCCATATAAACAATAGAAATTAGGTCCTGCATAATGAATTTTCATATAATGAAGGCTTTTTAGGAATGTAACCCCTTCATTAAGCAAGGGACGATTGTATATATATCAGTGGCATGCATTCAGGGTAAGCACTGCCTACCTTGATAAAATTCTTATTAAAGATATTAAAGATAGTACCATATTTTTCAGGATAGTCTACAGTACATACCCACAGTACCATATTTTTCAGGATAGTCTACAGTACATACCCACTAGCCAATTATGAAGTTTATCATTAGTTACTATAATTATATAACATGTACAATTTGTACATATACTGTAATGTGTGTGCTTGCATGCAATACCACTTACCCTGTAGACATGCCCACCACATGCCACTGATATATACAGCAGGTCCTAATTATTTGAGGATAATGGGGACCAAGAAATCTCCACTTTAAGTGAATCTACTTACAGTGAGGACCTAAAACCCATAAGAAATAATGAGAATAAGGTTTAATTGGGACCTTAACACAATAAGACACTCAAAATTATGGTAAAACATTTGTAAAATACATTTTTTTAAATCCTAAAATACACCTATAAACCACTAGCAGTACACTTTGAAGTCATGGCTGCAACAATAGTGCAAAAAATCAACAAAATGAGAATGAAAACACCAGAAAACCGCAGATGGGTTCAGCACAGGCAACAGTTAGTGAGAGACTGAGAATGTGCGGCATTGGCATTGGGAGTGGAGCATGGTGGTGGTGGAGTGTTAGAGGTAGGGGAAAGTGAGCTAGACAGTGCTCAGGGGTCATTCCATGTCAACTCAGCCACAAAATGGCACTTTTTGCACTCACCCCTTTCAATTTTGCTCATACTTGGCACAATAGCAGATATACATGCCAAACTTAAATTCCCAAATTATTAGAGCTGACTGACCTTTGGTTACTGAGATACAAGGTCACAAAGTTGTGACATTTTGACATTTTTTGCGTTAAATGACTATTTTCAAAATGGTGTAACTAAAAAACTATTAAAGCTAGAGCATTGATTTTGGTCTCATTTTAAAGCTCTTTAGTAGTCCCTTGTTTATTGTCTCTTGTTAAATATCTCTACTGTGAAAAATAAAAAATCCCTTCAAAACTTGACCTTTGACCTTGAATAAAAAAAAAATACCTTCTCCTAAAAAATTCAATTTTTTTACATTAATACCGTGAGTCATGTACAACAAAATCCCAAGAAGCTGTACGTGGCTGATAACTAGTTCAATGTATAAAAAATAAATGAAGTTGGCATCATTCTTCAATTTTAGATTTTTTTTGTCAGTTCATTTATTTAAAAGTTCTGTTCTGATATAGTGTCAGTGAAGACTTAGTTCAATAACCTTTTTGTGACCTGTGCCAAAAGAAGTCTTTTAAAAGACAACCAGGGTTAAACCCCTCGACAGCCCCAAATCTACTGGAGTAGCGCTGATCCAAAGGCCCAACTAGTATATAAGTACTGTCAACTTTACAGAGTTGACTCCTGACTTCAAGTTAAAGTTAATTTATTTTTACTAAATACATGTATAAAAATTTATTTAATAATTCATTAATTGTTCATTGTTTTCTTTTCAGGATTTTCTTTGTGCTTTTGTGATTTCAGAGTACAAACATGGAACATTTAAAACTGAAACAGAAGTGTGCTGATCCTTTGCTGCGTCACAAAGGTCAGTGTCGAAAGAAGAGTTTGAGAATTGTACCACAGGAACTTGTAAATAAGTTTCCCAATCTGCACTTAACACTACATCACAGACTTTGTAAGCAGGGTCATTCTCTGTCAGATCAACCAGTGCCTAACACCCTCATCTCTCAGATTTTGCTGAAATTTGGTTTATAGGGAGTTTGTGGGCCCTGAATCCATTTCTGAAATTATAAGGTCAATCCGACCAATGGTTCAAGAGATATGACCTCGGGAAATTTGAGGTCACTTGCGAGGTCACTAACATTTGGCGACCCATAACTTGGGTAATAATGGTCACAATTATATAAAAGTATATATATTTAGAATCAGAAAACGACAAGGAATCCAAATATGCAAGTTTTAGAACTCTAGGTTGAAAAATAAAAAAGTTACACTGTAACCAAAATTTGAGGTCACGATTTGACCTCTGGGGTATCAAATGAGAATTTTTTTTTTAAATGTAAAAAATGAAGGCATAGGCATTGGCTATTAGAATCAGCAAAAAAAAGTTTGTTTATGTTAGTATTTTTCATGTAACTAACATATAAGTGAACACCATATTCATAAGTTGTGCGTCAATTCTACCTATTTTTTCACACTTAAGCTCATAATTTGACCTATAGAAATTTAAAATTACATTTTTTTATAGATATAAAAACAAAGGCAAAAAATGTAAAATTGTATTTCACTGCTAATCTACACTGGCAATAATAGTTATAATAGTGAAAGGGGAAGACCTACTTAGAGGATTCATGTGCTAGCCAAATACAATTTTTGCATGCTCGATGCTCTCATCAATTTCTTTTTGTGGAAAAATGTATTGAATTCTGCTGCCTCCTCTTAGGGTAGGACAACTCATTACAGTTAATATATGATGTCCTGGCACTGCACATGAATCCTTGTTTGATGGATAATAATATGCACTTGATCCTGATGACCCAGAGGGATGTAGAAAGTTCACAGTGAAATCATCAAACTCTTCACAATATTCCTCCACAATTCCATACCAAACTTGCATGTCATAAATGCAGCCAACATACTCTCCTGGTTTGACACATTTTAGGTTACCAAGCATTGCAGGTTCATTAGTAAAATGACTTTTCCTTATTCTTTTCTTTTCTCCAATGCCACTTGAAATGGGATACACCATCAGTTCTTCCTTGTTTAGGGGAACAAATCTATGATATTTCTGAGTTCCAGGAATAGCCCTACTATCCTTGAATCGATGTTCCAACCGTTCTTCTGCATCTTTCAAATCAGCTGTAGTTACAAAGAAAAAATTTATCTTCTTGCTCAAGTTTTCTTCACAAAACTGAAACACGTGTTCTGGTGTAAGAATTTGCCTCTCTGTAGTTCTCTGCAAACTGGCACGAGCAGTAGCTCTTTTCACTGTTCCTCCAATCCCATCACATGCATTTTTGCCATGGGATGTAGCAAAGAAGTGCCATTCACAAGACAGACCAAAATCCTCTTCATGGTAACAGAGATTTGTGAAGTTGTATCTGTTCTTATATTGGCCAGCACATCCATCTGAGAAATAGTGCACCTTCTTCAATTGTGGGCATCTGAATTTAACATATGTCATAAGCTTCAATATGAATGAGTAAACCATTATAGTGTTGTGTTTTAGTGATGCAGATAAGAAACAGACACTAAAATGGCTAAGTTCCTGGTCTGCAGATGATCTATAATAGATGACAAAAGGGTGAACTGTACACTGTGAATTGTCCCAGTGAAACCCTTGGGCAGCATCCTGGACAATGAAAGAATAATTCTCAGAGAAATCACCTACTATAACTACCTCGCTCTGAGGTGGTAGTGTTTCTTTCAACTGCTTGAAGTACTGTGATTGTTGCTGAGCAACAAAGTGATGACGAACCATGCGGGATATTTTCATGCTTAGGGATGATAAGTATTCATGAAGTGGCTCCACCTTATCAACCATTGTACAACGGTCAACAGTCACCCATTGCTTGTAAGATATTTCATTTGGAGCTGATTTCACACTGTCAAGTAACTCAAGAAAATCCAGGACACCCTCTTCTCTTGGGCAATCATTGCAAAGTTGCATCATGCAAGTCTCTCTTTCTGTACTGCAGACACTGTAATCCATAAGATCCTTGTATGAAAGACCTCTTTCTCCCAATGCAGCCAGCTGCAATTTTGGATTTTGATGGTATGTGCAGACACAGACAGAATGAGTCCCACACACTACCGGCAAGCACACAATATGATGGCCGTAATTTTGCAAATGTGGAAAATCCTATTTTGGGATTCTTTTCATCATTTTTATATAGTTCAAACATCTCTCTTAAATTCCTGAGGACCAATCGTTTTTGCACCTTCATTGCACCTTCAGCACTGATAACTTTCACGCAATCCTTTTGGCCAGGACACATACGACTAACCTCTTCTGACTCATAGAATCTTCTAACTATATCTGTGTGTTCTTCAGATATCACTTTTCCTTTGCTCATTAGTGGAATCTTCGGAAGGATTCCATGTTCTGATTTAAGTGAACGGCTTCTTTTCACCATGTATGTTGTAGTTTGAAAGAAACTAGCTGTTTTTTCAATTGTGTATGGTGAGAGTGTCAATATTTGTAGTTTGTGATGGTGACATTTGCTCTCCAGGAATGACTGTTTCAATTCATTCATTAATTTGTCTAGATGTTTTTCAGATTTAGTTTCAGGTTTTGAAGTATCACTTACCTCCTCGGTAATTTGAACACCATAACTGAGTTCTAGCCTCTCCTTCAGGTGTTTCTGAGCAGATGATAGCTTACCACGAGCCTTGCGCTTTTTCTGGCTTAATGACAGCCCTTCTGAAAAGAACAGAAAAAAAGGTTTCACACACCTGAATATTAGTAATTAAATATTAATTATAGTACCTTAAATGCTATATAATTGGCTATATAGTAGATCAAACAGACCTTGTAGTAAAGTATAAGTTATTATATTAATTTATTACTTACTTTTTTTAACTGGTGTTTGGTCCAGAAATGCTAGAACTGGTTCAACTGAAGTTGAAGGATTTTCCTTTATCAAGCAATCATTGTCATTGTCCAGATCTTGAATTGAAGAGATGTTACTCAAGCCACTGATAGTAGATGATTCATTTGAATCCTGCTCAGACTCGTTGTTTTCAGTGGTACTAAGTATAGTGGGGTTTTTCATTATCAGTGTCCAGCAGTTCACACACAACAATGAGTCTTTTTTCACTCTTCCAGCACATTTTTCAACAAGTACATCAGTCACTTTTCTAAGATTGATTGTTATGCGTTTCTTGTGTTTCTGAATAGGGTCCTGGCAGTATTTCAAGTGCCGAACCATTGTATTTGATCTGTAAAGATATAGGATTTACAATTAGGTAATATATATTTTTTAGAAAATATATAGCTATACACACTTAATATTTTAGGCCTTGATAGTCTCTGAGGCTCATTAAAACACCATACCCACCAGCCACCCACAGTGCTGGCTGGAACTGTACTAACCTGTAGACAAGGAATTTTGCAACTGTCTGTGTTGATTCTGCACTTAGACAAGTAGCAACATGTTTCAACAGGTTTGTTTAGGCTACATGTGAGCTTAGTCTTCCCCTTTCACTATTATAACTATTATTACCAGTGTAGATTAGCAGTGAAATACAATTTTTATTAAATTCTTGGAGCTTGAGGTCAAATTGATAGCTAAGATATAAAAATTCCTTGAAATGACAAGCAATTTATAAATATGGTGTTCACTTATAAGTTAGTTACATGAAAAGTACCAACATAAACAAACTTTTTGTGATTGTTTCTATTAGTCAAGAACTCTGACTTTGTTTTTTATATCTATAAAGAATGTAATTTTAATTTCTATAGGTCAAATTATGAGCTTAAGTGTGAAAAAAATAGGTAGAATTGACGCACAACTTATGAATATGGTGTTCACTTATATGTTAGTTACATGAAAAATACTAACATAAACAAACTTTTTTTTGCTGATTATAATAGCCAATGCCTATGCCTTCATTTTTTACATTTAAAAAAAAATTCTCATTTGATACCCCAGAGGTCAAATTGTGACCTCAAATTTTGGTTACAGTGTAACTTTTTTATTTTTCAACCTAGAGTTCTAAAACTTGCATATTTGGATTCCTTGTCGTTTTCTGATTCTAAATATATATACTTTTATATAATTATGACAATTATTACCCAGGTTATATGGCTCGCCAAAGTAGTAACTCGCGAGTGACCTCAAATTGCCCGAGGTCATATCTCTTGAACCGTTGGTCGTATTGACCTTATAATTTCAGAAATGGATTCAGGGCTCACAAACTCCCTATAAACCAAATTTCAGCAAAATATGAGAGATGAGGGTGTTAATTTCAATTTTTTTTGGTTGATCTGACAGAGAATGACCCAATTGGTGAATCACCCATAAAAAAGAGAAAGCTTGTAGAGCAAAAGTCATATGGAGCTAAAAAACTAAGCAAGGTGACAGAGACAGTTAAGAAGAGAATGGAAACAGTTGCAGGAAGAGAGATTTCTGACTCACAATTTAAGGAGCCATCTGGAGATGTAGACTGTTTAGAAATAATAAATCAACTCAAGGAAAAATTAAAAAATGAAAATACTAAAAGAAGTGATAAAATAAAAATCTTAACAAGGCATACAGCATCTATTGCTAAAAAAATAGTTGAAGAAAAAGGTGTCCTTTCAGACCCAAATCCAAAGGGTGGGAAAAGAATTAAACAGGATACTGTTGACGCTATTAAAGCATTTTATCTTTCAGAAGACATCAGTAGAACAATGCCAGGAAAGAAAGACTATTGTAGTATCATTGACAATGAAAGAGGAAGGATACATTTGCAAAAGCATCTTTTACTTTGCAATTTAAAAGAAGCCTATCATATTTTCAAAGAAAGAAATCCTTTGGTTAAGGTGGGATTCAGTAAATTTGCAGAATTGCGTCCAAAGCAGTGTGTTATTGCTGGAGCAACAGGAACTCACTCAGTATGTGTCTGTACAATTCATCAGAATGCCAAACTTATGTTTGTAGGAGCTGAATTAGAAAAACTAACTGCAAATGATGACACACCTATTAAGAATGTACGTCATTGTGTTGCCTTTATGGAATGCAATCCTGCCTCACAGAAATGCTGCCTCAGACAATGTGAACAATGTGGAGATCTATCAGATTTAAAAAACAGACTACTGGACATATTTACAAACAACTTCATTGATATCATAAATTTTAAAAAGTGGACCAATACAGATCGGTCAAATCTTGAATCAGTAGAACTGAATACAGATGAATATATTGACCAATTCTGTAACCAACTGAAAGAATACCAGATACATGACTTCAAGACAAAGATGCAAGCAACTTATTACCGTGAAACAAAAATGTCTTTGAAAGATGGTGAGGTCCTTGCTGTGTGTGATTTTGCTGAAAATTATTCCTTTATTCTTCAAGATGAGGTTCAGAGCTTTCACTGGAACAATGAGATGGCTACTCTACATCCACTTGTTATTTACTATAAAAAGGAAGGTGAGATTGCTCACCTTAGCTTTGTTATTATTTCAGAGTGTAACATCCATAACACAGTTGCTGTACATTTGTTTCAAAAGCATCTGATAAAATTCCTAAAAGATAATATCTCATCCATCGGTTCCATCCACAAAATAATTTACTTTTCAGATGGGTGTGCAGGACAGTATAAGAACTGCAAAAACTTTTTGAATCTTTGCCATCACAGAGATGATTTTGGAATTGAGGCAGAATGGAATTTTTTTGCAACAAGTCATGGAAAGGGACCCTGTGATGGTGTTGGAGGCACAGTTAAGAGATTAGCTGCAAAAGCTAGTCTACAACGACCTTATGATGAACAGATCCTTACTGCAGAACAGTTATATACATTTGCAAGTGAAAATATTGTAAATATAAAATGTCATTTTTCAACCAATAAAGAGCATGAAGAGGAAAGCCAACTTCTCCAAGAAAGACACTCAACTGCAAGGACTATTGCTGGTACACAGAAATTACACCATTTACAGCCAGTTTCATTGACTTCTCTTAAGGTTAAACATTATTCATTATCAGATTATTCAAATATTGAGAAAGTTACTGAAAAGGAAGAAGTTGTGACTGAGGAGAAAATACATGGTTTTGTTACTGCTGCATATGATGGCCATTGGTGGGTGGCATATTGCTGGAAAAGATACCAGAGAATAGAGAAGTAAAAGTCACATTCCTTCATCCTCATGGCCCAAACCCATCATTTGTGTATCCTGGTCGACCAGATGAATTAATCTTACCATATTCAGATATTCTAACACAAGTTGAGGCATCTACTACTAATGGATGAGCATACAGGATTTGCAAAGAAGTTACTTTGAAGGCATCCAAAGCTTTGGCAGATCTACAGCACAGAAAGGTAAGAATTCAAAATTAAAATGGTCATGTAACTATATATACACTGCATACATTTTAAGTTGTGATAAATGGAAATCAATGAGCACTATACCTATACATATTGTATGTACATTTTAATATGTTACTTGTATTTGTTAATTAGGTAGCTATCTAGGTATACATTAAAAATTGTTTTCTCTTCTAGAAATCACAATAAATTGGGTGGCCCACAAGAATCTTGTCAACTACTGAAAACCATCACATACATGCACAACATACAGGTGAGGTGGGTAAAGAACAAATATTTAAAAATAAGCATTTGCTTGTTTGTAGAAGGCTGCAGATAGTATGTAGATATGGGTTGTATTTGTAAGAGATTGAGCTGACCTTAGACAAAAATGGTTACTGACATACAAGGTCACAAAGTCATGACTTTTTGACAATTTTTGTATAAAATGACTTTTTTCAAAATGTTGCTTGAATTCATTATTTTTTATACATTGAACTAGTTATCAGCCACTTACAGCTTCTTGGGATTTTGTTGTACATGACTCAAGGTATTAATGTAAAAAAATGGAATTTTTTAGGAGAAGGTATTTTTTTTTTATTCAAGGTCAAAGATCAACTTTTGAAGGGATTTTTTTATTTTTCACAGTAGATATATTTAACAAGAGACAATAAACAAGGGGCTACTAAAGAGCTTTAAAATGAGACCAAAATCAATGCTCTAGCTTTAATAGTTTTTTAGTTACACCGTTTTGAAAATAGTCATTTAACGCAAAAAAGGTCAAAATGTCACAACTTTGTGACCTTGTATCTCAGTAACCAAAGGTCAGTCAGCTCTAATAATTTGGGAATTTAAGTTTGGCATGTATATCTGCTATTGTGCCAAGTATGAGCAAAATTGAAAGGGGTGAGTGTTTTAGGTGGCTGACTTGACATGGAATGACCCTGAGTCTGAGGGAAATTTAAATGGTTTTTCCATTGCGCTTCTGCATTCCATGTACATTATCCATGGAAACCTCTCAAGTGTGAGGAATTTATCAGTATGGTTCTACAATTATTTGGCTGTGTAAATGTGGGGACTCAGATAATGAATACTTGGAAAATGAGGACCCAGTGTATATATATATATATATATATATATATATATATATATATATATATATATATATACAGGGTGGGCCGTAAGTTTCCATACATAGGAAAAATTAAACGTTTGTTTTTATGTTTCAGATACCCTAAGAATATGCGTTTGACGTAAGATCTTGTTTACTGATGAAGCAAATTTTTACGTCAATGGAGAGGTTAATCGGCAAAACATACGTTATTGGAGTAATGCTAACCCTAACTGGCTGAGTCCGACGAAGATGCAAGGTGCCGGTAAAGTGATGGTGTGGGCCGGGATATGGGGTGACAGAATTATTGGACCAATTTTTGTCAGTGGAAATCTTAATGCCGAAAGGTATCTTAACATGTTGCAAGAAGAGATTTTCCCATCCCTGCTAAATGAGGAAGGTAACTTCCCAGTTTACTTCCAGCAAGATGGAGCTCCACCTCATTATGGTCTTCACGTGTGTCGGTATTTGGATCAGCAGTTTCCGGATGCTTGGATTGGTCGGCGTGGTCCTGTGGAGTGGCCTCCCAGATCCCCAGATCTCACCCCCCTTGATTTCTATCTTTGGGGGCACTTGAAGGCCATGGTGGATCAGGAAAAGATACGAGACATAAATCATCTAAAGGAACGTATCACCAACGCCATTACAAGCATAACGTCAACTGTGCTAATGCGTGTTCATCAACAGTGGGGAACACGTATTGAAATGTGTTTTCAAAACAATGGCAACCATGTAGAGCATATTATATAAATAAAAATGGTTGTCCATAAAAAAATGTTTATTTTTCCTATGTATGGAAACTTACGGCCCACCCTGTATATATATATATATATAAAAAATGCAAACCCTTGAGGAAAAAAAAAAGTGTTTCCAAGCCCTTTTGTGTATTCAAAAGTACACATCATGGAGGTGATGAGGTGTACAGTATTTCTGAATACAAGAAAGGGCTTGGAATCATTTTTCTTTTTCCTTGTGGGTTTGTATCATCCATTCATTTCATGTTTAATTATGAAATTCATCCCATATATATATATATATATATATATATATATATATATATATATTATATATATATATGTAACCTTACCTTACCTTACAAAGGTTCCACATGATGATTTCTCATTTCGCGAAGGTCAAGCGTGTCGCCCCTCCTCTCGAGTTGGCCTGGTGAAGTAGTGAGTTGGATTCTTGCGCTCTCCACCTCACATAGCCAGGTATATATATATATATATATATATATATATATATATATATATATATATATATAAATAATATATATATAAACATACATGAACTACAAACATGCAAACTGGCCTTCTTTTACAGGATACATTGAAAACGAGCTTCAGGAATTCTCCACTACTAATTTCCCCTCTATAGACAAGGCTACTGCCCACATAAACAACACTATCACTCGCGCTAGCAAACAATTCATTCCACAAGGACACAGGAAACACTTCAACCCAAATTTCTCCCCACAAATACACAATCTAATCAAACAAAGAAACTCATTACGCCAGAAACACAGTCCCACTGCAGAAGACATTGACCTCATACACCACCTTAATACTGACATCACAAACCTAATTAACACTAAACAGTCAGAAAACTGGGAATCCTATTTAACTACACTCAATCACAAGACCAACAGCACCCAACTTTGGAAAACCTTGAAAAAAATCCACACTTCACATACTAACCCACCCCCACACACGAAGCTCTCCTTTCCAACTGCAACCAAATTCCATCCCCACAAAAACACTGCAACCTACTCATGCACCACTACTCAAAAATTAGCCATAAAATCACTGTTCCCAATAATAGAAAAATCCTCAAAAACATACGGAAACTCTCGGCCGACCCACAACAACCACATCCATTTACACCCCAAGGCACAGCTGCAGCCATAAAATCCCTTAAAAACTCTCATGCCGAAGGCCCAGACCACATTTCAAACATACATCTCAAACACCTTGGTCCAATTGCTCTTGCAGCCCTCACAAACATATTCAATTACTCTTGGCTTCAACCCAATAAACACCCCAACCTACCTGCTTCATACTGGCCAATCTCCCTTCTCTCAACCATTTCCAAAGTCCTCGAAAAACTGATATTAAGACGCATACAA
>JAJOZX010008759.1:115000-169070 GCA_023014485.1 Bathynomus jamesi
CTTTCAAATAATTTGGTGAAACAGAGACAAAGGTTTAACAGTGATCCAGATTTCCTTCAAAAGATCAAATTTTCAGATGACTGTGTCTGGTTTAACAATTAAAGGAAACAAACACAACATTCACTATTGGGTGAAAAAAATCTCAAAATACGATTGAGTAAACCTGTTAAAATGGCTACACTAACAGTTTGGGCATGCATTGATTAGTCAGGACTTGTTTCCTTTGACATACTGAGAGATACAGTGGATAGAAAATGCTATTGTCAAGTATTGAGAAAGAGTTTTTGCAACAGTTTACTAATGGCATTGGCAGGAATTTGCTTTATCAACAGTGAGTGCCACCACATTACTCTGCAGCTGCCCATGAGATTCTGGATACCAATCTTGAAGGAAGATGGTTTTGGCAGAGAGTAGTGGTGCGCTGATTAATTGGCACTGGCACTGGCAGAATCAGCCATTTTTGGGGGATCAGCATCAGTCAAATTTGTCAGATTCTCACATTGATTCTTTGAAACTTTAAATTTTCATTACAAAACAAAATCTATATTTATCGAAAATTGAACAGACAAAAACACTATGATAATCTATACTCATTATTATTAATTATTATTATAATATAAATATATTTTACATTCACAAAAAAGGCAAAGCTGGATAAATTAAATTGCCCATAAATTTACATTTTCTGTAACTAGCTAATCTCTAAATACAATGAACCCTTGCTAATTCAAATTAATTGTGGGGGATGGGTCATTTGGATTAATGCAAACTAGGGATTATCGGGGGGAAAAATAGAACATGGCCTAACACGCGTAAATAAACCAAATTAAACGCATGGATGTAATAAGAAATAATGCATTAAAATAACCTGTAAAACAATAATATAGTTAATTAATAGAATTAAAAATAATAGTTTATTATTTAAATAAGTGCTTACCTTTAAATCCAAAGGGCTCCTAACACCTGAAGGTAGTCTGGAGGCAGTGAAATACAGTAATATGCACTGTAATATTTATGTAGACTGTAATTAATTAATTAATTAACACTAATTTTGAGTCTTTATCTCAAAGATCAAACCAATATTTATTGCATGAAGCACTGATGCTGAGAGTCACCATTTACCCACATACCCTTCAGGTTAAGTGACATTCAGATTAACTATGTTCAGATTAGCGAGGGTTCACTCTATTATAATATATTGTAATCTCTTATTCTATATTAAGTTGTACTTTATAATTTATATTTAAACCATCTTATTATGTTGACTTTATTTTAATAATTTTATAAACCCAAATTATATATACATTTTTTTAATTCAAATTGGTTATCAGGGACTTGAAATTTTAATGAAAAATTTTGTTGTCGTTGACATAGTTTAAGAAAGAAAATACCTTGAACATAAGGAAAAACAATTACAGGTAGCCCATGATTTACGCCGGGGTTAGGTTCTTGGGGGGACAGGCGCAAATGGAATTGGCACAAATGGAACCCTTTATATAATGGAGTTAATGGGAAATCACAGGGTTAGGTTCCGGGCACCAAAAATGTTACCTAACCTTTTCAATACTAGAGTATTTAAAGCTCAGAAATAAACTTTTTTAATTAAAAAGTGTTTTATTTTTAACCTACATAAATATAATAAATAAAAAAAAAATTAATACATAAAACAATTAAATTTTGTACACTTACCTTCGCATGTTTGGAGCCTACACATGGTCTTATAAGCGCCACTGTCAGGCCCCTGCATTGATGTTTTTTGACAGTGGCGTAATGCAGAAGTTTTAGTTGGCTTTTGAAGGTCCTGGTTGAGGATCTTCTGTTGAAGGCCCTGGTTGAGAAGGTTGCCTTTTTTTGAAGAAAGAATCAAGTGTTGATTGCCTGGATTTCTTCCTCCTTTCTTTAAATATATATATATATTATATATATATATAATATATATATATATATATATATATATATTATATATATATATATATACAGTTTATATATACAGTAGTTACATATTTTTACCATTTTTGACAATTTTTAATTTATAAAAAAATTGCAAAAATAAATATTCATGGCCTTGTGGATAGTGACTGGTGCTATTGCGAATTGGCGCAAATCGGACCAGCGCAAAATGAGGGCTACCTGTACTGTCAACTGGGGATACTTGGGACAGTTGGGTTAACTTGGAACATATATTATATATTGACCTTCTTGGTATTTATAGTTAGATATTTTATACTTTGTGTAAAACAATAAAAAAATGCCCCCAAATTCAGCCCTTTTTAATTTAAAAATGCTATTGAAACCTCAAAAACTAAATGTCCCATGTTACCCCCACTGTCTCAAGTATCCCCAGTTGACAATACTTTAAATATTAGTATCAATTTATGAAACTAATATGAAACTTTGTCATTTTCCCTGTGGCGGAAAATGGGTGATCTGGTCTGTGAAAGGAATAACTACAATCAGCATGATTAACATAACTACACTTTATAGACCAGAAGACTCAGAGGTATTATTGAGGAAATCAATAGATACAGATGGATTGTGTTGGGAGTGGTGGAAACCCATTGGGTGGGAGAGGGAGAATTGATGATGGATGGAGTTAAGGTGCTGTACTCAGGGAGACCTGATAACACACACACAGAGAGGGGGTGGCAGTTCTACTGGGAGAGAGAGCCCAGGGAGCTTATGCCGAGCACAAGGCCATCAAGGATAATATTGGTAATGCTAAGGGGCCAGCATAAGAATTGTAAGATCATACAGGTGTATGCACCTGACTTCTCACATGGAGATGATGAGGTGGAAGAGTTCTATTCGCAGCTGGAGGAGGAGATTGAGCGAAGGAGGGATGGTGATTGGCGACTTCAATAGTAAAGTTGGTAGTGATAACGAAGGATACGAAGACGTGATGGGGAAGTTTGGTCTGGGCGAGAGAAATGGGGTGAGAGGATGCTGGAATTTTGTCAACAAAATCGTCTATGCATAACGAACACACGCTTCTACCACAGAGTGCAGCACATGTATACCTGGACACACCCAGATGAGATACATAAGAATTGTATTGACTATATATTGGTGAATAAGCGATGGAAAACATCGGTAATGGGAACCAAGGTGATGAGAGGCGCTGACTTTGGAACAACACATGAATTACTACTGTCAAACATTCAAATTAAATTTAAAGCAGAAGGAAGAAGGCAATGAGAAGTAAATAGATATAATCTGAAAAAATTGAGGATAGCTGAGGTGAGAACAACCCTCCAAGCATGGATAGGTGGATGATTTGAACCCTTACTCAGGCTGAATGAAAATACCGAACAAATGCGGTGTAGAGGAAGGGATATACTCAAAGAAGAAGCAGAGATAGTTTTGGGGAAGAAAAGGAGAGTCAGACATGAGTGGGTTACAGAAGAGCTGTTGGATCTGTGTCAAGAAAAAAGAGAAGCAAAAAAGGCCAAAAACATTATGCCATCCCAAGAGAATAAGGCGAGATATAGGCAAAAATGTAGAGAGATCAAAAGGAAGTGCAGGGAGACTATTTAGAGACAAAAACTTGCGCATGCATGAGAAAATAGCCTCTGCAAAATCTTAGCTTAATAGGTAATCATCTTCTGCCCCCGGCAGAGTGATGAAAATCATATTTTAGTAGTCAAAAACGTATTTTTAAACCCTAGCCTAGAGTCATAAAATTTTGCGTGTGTTATTTCATGCCTAAGCAACGATATAAATGCTATGGGAAATATATAAATGCATTATTTAAGACAAAGAGCCGATCTGAAAATATGTATAATATACATATTTTCAGATCGGCTCTTTGTCTTAAATAATGCATTTATATATTTCCCATAGCATTTATATCGTTGCTTAGGCATGAAATATAACACATGCAAAATTTTATGACTCTAGGCTAGGGTTTAAAAATACGTTTTTGACTACTAAAATATGATTTTCATCGCTCTGCCGGGGGCAGAAGATGATTACCTATTAAGCTAAGATTTTGCAGAGGCTATTTTCTCATGCATGCGCAAGTTTTTGTCTCTATTAGAATATGGAAATCGAAAAAAATGTAAAATCAATCCACCCTACTGTACAGTTATAGGTACTAACACTGAGTCTGTGAAAGTGAACCATTGCTTTTATACACACTAGAGTTAGAGTTAGTGAATTATAATTAGTGAAATTTGATATGAGCCTATAATTTGCATGCATAAATTAAATTTTACTAATTTAAAATAAAATAATGTAATGTACGCATATGAAAGAGAAATACCCTCACATTAACGTACACTTTTGGGGGAGTGTGTGATCGCTAAAGTGAAGTACGGAAACCCCTCACTTTAACGTATCAGGGAACATTAACATGAAGTACGGATGACCCCCACTTTACTGGACTACAGGACATTAAAGTGGGGTTTTCCATGACCACAATACTTCAGTACAGTTACACATGTATGTATAGCCCTCGAATCTCCACATTCAACACACAACATGAAAATGCATACATAGACTTACCTACTTATGAACACATGCGCATGTAAATATTTATTTTTATGTACCAAAATATCATTGGGAACTTCTGGTGTGTGGCTGGAAAATCCAGGTCATCTGAGGGCTGGTTCCAATAATATTCCAGTGGTGTCACCTTCACTTTAATGACTCGGAGTCCGCTAAAGTGAAGTTTGGTGATGCTAACACTTTTTTAGTGGAAATCTTCACTTTAATGACCTGTATTACGTTAAACTGAATGTTAACGACCAGACAGTGATTTAGTCTGTCGAAGTGAAGTTTCTGCTAATTTGAAAGCCATTAATGTGGGGGATTTCTGTAATACAAAATGAGGAAGTTTGTATTATTAAAAATGAGGAAGTTTGTATTATTAAGAATGAGGAAGTTTGTATTATTAAGAATGAGGAAGTTTGTATTATTAAGAATGAGGAAGTTTGTATTATTAAGAATGAGGAAGTTTGTATTATTAAGAATGAGGAAGTTTGTATTATTAAGAATGAGGAAGTTTGTATTATTAAGAATAGAGGAAGTTTGTATTATTAAGAATAGAGGAAGTTTGTATTATTAAGAATGGAGGAAGTTTGTATTATTAAGAATGGAGGAAGTTTGTATTATTAAGAATGGAGGAAGTTTGTATTATTAAGAATGGAGGAAGTTTGTATTATTAAGAATGGAGGAAGTTTGTATTATTAAGAATGGAGGAAGTTTGTATTATTAAGAATGGAGGAAGTTTGTATTATTAAGAATGGAGGAAGTTTGTATTATTAAGAATGGAGGAAGTTTGTATTATTAAGAATGGAGGAAGTTTGTATTATTAAGAATGGAGGAAGTTTGTATTATTAAGAATGGAGGAAGTTTGTATTATTAAGAATGGAGGAAGTTTGTATTATTAGAATGGAGGAAGTTTGTATTATTAAGAATGGAGGAAGTTTGTATTATTAAGAATGGAGGAAGTTTGTATTATTAAGAATGGAGGAAGTTTGTATTATTAAGAATGGAGGAAGTTTGTATTATTAAGAATGGAGGAAGTTTGTATTATTAAGAATGGAGGAAGTTTGTATTATTAAGAATGGAGGAAGTTTGTATTATTAAGAATGGAGGAAGTTTGTATTATTAAGAATGGAGGAAGTTTGTATTATTAAGAATGGAGGAAGTTTGTATTATTAAGAATGGAGGAAGTTTGTATTATTAAGAATGGAGGAAGTTTGTATTATTAAGAATGGAGGAAGTTGTATTAAGAATGGAGGAAGTTTGTATTATTAAGAATGGAGGAAGTTTGTATTATTAAGAATGGAGGAAGTTTGTATTATTAAGAATGGAGGAAGTTTGTATTATTAAGAATGGAGGAAGTTTGTATTATTAAGAATGGAGGAAGTTTGTATTATTAAGAATGGAGGAAGTTTGTATTATTAAGAATGGAGGAAGTTTGTATTATTAAGAATGGAGGAAGTTTGTATTATTAAGAATGGAGGAAGTTTGTATTATTAAGAATGGAGGAAGTTTGTATTATTAAGAATGGAGGAAGTTTGTATTATTAAGAATGGAGGAAGTTTGTATTATTAAGAATGGAGGAAGTTTGTATTATTAAGAATGGAGGAAGTTTGTATTATTAAGAATGGAGGAAGTTTGTATTATTAAGAATGGAGGAAGTGTATTATTAAGAATGGAGGAAGTTTGTATTATTAAGAATGGAGGAAGTTTGTATTATTAAGAATGGAGGAAGTTTGTATTATTAAGAATGGAGGAAGTTTGTATTATTAAGAATGGAGGAAGTTTGTATTATTAAGAATGGAGGAAGTTTGTATTATTAAGAATGGAGGAAGTTTGTATTATTAAGAATGGAGGAAGTTTGTATTATTAAGAATGGAGGAAGTTTGTATTATTAAGAATGGAGGAAGTTTGTATTATTAAGAATGGAGGAAGTTTGTATTATTAAGAATGGAGGAAGTTTGTATTATTAAGAATGGAGGAAGTTTGTATATTAAGAATGGAGGAAGTTTGTATTATTAAGAATGGAGGAAGTTTGTATTATTAAGAATGGAGGAAGTTTGTATTATTAAGAATGAGGAAGTTTGTATTAAGAATGGAGGAAGTTTGTATTATTAAGAATGGAGGAAGTTTGTATTATTAAGAATGGAGGAAGTTTGTATTATTAAGAATGGAGGAAGTTTGTATTATTAAGAATGGAGGAAGTTTGTATTATTAAGAATGGAGGAAGTTTGTATTATTAAGAATGGAGGAAGTTTGTATTATTAAGAATGGAGGAAGTTTGTATTATTAAGAATGGAGGAAGTTTGTATTATTAAGAATGGAGGAAGTTTGTATTATTAAGAATGGAGGAAGTTTGTATTATTAAGAATGGAGGAAGTTTGTATTATTAAGAATGGAGGAAGTTTGTATTATTAAGAATGGAGGAAGTTTGTATTATTAAGAATGGAGGAAGTTTGTATTATTAAGAATGGAGGAAGTTTGTATTATTAAGAATGGAGGAAGTTTGTATTATTAAGAATGGAGGAAGTTTGTATTATTAAGAATGGAGGAAGTTTGTATTATTAAGAATGGAGGAAGTTTGTATTATTAAGAATGGAGGAAGTTTGTATTATTAAGAATGGAGGAAGTTTGTATTATTAAGAATGGAGGAAGTTTGTATTATTAAGAATGGAGGAAGTTTGTATTATTAAGAATGGAGGAAGTTTGTATTATTAAGAATGGAGGAAGTTTGTATTATTAAGAATGGAGGAAGTTTGTATTATTAAGAATGGAGGAAGTTTGTATTATTAAGAATGGAGGAAGTTTGTATTATTAAGAATGGAGGAAGTTTGTATTATTAAGAATAAAGTTAGCCTGTACTTTAAGTTTCATCAGAATCATTTACCACTGCTAGAGAGAAGGCAAAGAAAGTACACTTCTAATTATGAAAATCTTGCAGTAGACGATTGTCTTGCCTGCATGGACTGGTACTGCATTTGTAAATTGCTTAGTGATAGAATTAATATAATTGATTAAAAAAATAAAATGGTCATTTTCTTCCAAGTTGTTTGTTCATACTGTATGTTTTGAATAATGACTTGGACATATAACCAGTTTGCTTGTTATGTGCACAAAAAACATAAAATACTGAGTAAACAGGGCATCCCACATACCAATCCATCCCCAGGGCCTGGGGCAGCTCTCGGTGGCTCTGGCTATATATATATATATATATATATCTGGGGGATCTTTTCCTGCAGGCCCTCAAAAGGCCTTGCAGCCCATACTGAGGAGGTACCAATGGCAATGGGTGCCAGGGAAAATTTCCTATACCCTCAAATAGTGTGCAAGATTCAGTCTAGCCTTTTCTTGAACTGATCCACAGAGGAACTGTTCACAACTTCTGAAGGTAACCTGTTCCATGTGTCACAGATCTTATAGGTAAAGTAATTCCCACACACACTAATGCTAAACCATTTCAAATCCAACTTCCAACCATTGTTGTGAGTTGGGTTATCATTTAAACTAAACATGCTTCTAAAATCAACATTGTTGAACCTGTGTAAGAGCTTGAAAACCTTGATGAGTTGACTGTGCAGCCTTTGAGTTTCCAGTGAAAACAAGTTCAGGGCACGTAAGCATTGATTGTAGCCCATATGCCTGATGGAAGGGATTAACCTTGTGGCCCTCGCCCAGACTCGCTCCAGCCTCTCAATATTTTTCCTGAGGGTGGGTGACCAGAACTGCACAGCATACTCCAGGTGTGCACAATCTCCTTGTCAGAAATTGAAATTGCCTCCTGATATAACTCAACAACTTCTGGGCTTTCTTTTCCACCTCTACACACTGTTTGGTAAACCTAAGTTTGCTGCTAATTAGCATACCCAAGTCCTTTTCCAAATCAGTGGCCTCAATATTACTCCCCAGCATGGAGTAGGCTGACTTGGGATTGGCGTAGCCAATGTGTATCACCTTGCATTTACCCAAGTTAAACAGCATTTGCCATTTTTTTGGACCACTCTCCTATCCTACGTAGGTCTGCACACAGTTGCTCGATCGCTTTGGGTGTCCCAACATTGGCCCCAAGCTTGGTATCATCAGCAAATTTGGCGATCCTACTGATGATGCCAGCGTTGATATCATTTATGTAAATGATAAACAACAGTGGCCCCAAAACGGAACCCTGAGGAACCCTGCTAGTGACTGAGTAGGGCGGGTCGTACTCAGGTGACAACATGAATCTGAAGGAAATCCTACCATCAGGGGTGTCTAAATTATGTGTTTTTACATGGGGAATTCAAATATGAGCTTCTTTTTTGGATAGGATAACTCTAACCTACATCATTTTGTATTTCTAAATTGCCAATTTTACCCTTTTGAATCCCCTTTATAATATATTAAAAGATATAAGGTAAGTCATTTATATTGACAAGGCCAAATCAACTTTACATATATTTATTAATATGTGAACTGCATGTATATCACTGGATATAATTACGAAGATCATTCTCCTGACATCTTGAACTTTGCCAGGTTGCACAAATCCTGCTTTGACTCAGACTTGGACATCAGCTTCCTGCTGGTCTCCTGATCCCTCCATCCCTCCATCCCTCCATCCCTCTTTTCCTGTGAGAAGTACTTAGCAGAAGCCTCAGTCACCATTTTAACAACCCTCTCAATGCTTTGTGTGTGGCAAGGCCAGTTACGCACCTCCATGGGGGTGTTGATGAAGTTTTTCACCTCTGAGGTGCTTAGAGAGCAGGTGAGAGGTGGCTCTGACACACCTTCTGACCAGCTGATCAAGTCACCGATGCTGGAAGCATCACAATTGATGTCAGGTGTCCTTCTGCTCCTAACAGAGGAGTCCCCCAGCTGAGTGTCCGGGTCCCCCTCTCCCCTGATGGCCAGGATTCTCTCCACCCCTTCAATCCTCTCCTTCTGATCCTCAGAGCAGAGTAGTGTTTGGAGGATGACTTCACTGTGGGCATACCAAGCAGATCATCTCACAGTTGGCATCACAATATCCAGCACCTCCTTTCTCTGGGACTTGAGGCAGTCCAGCTGAAAGAGGATGTGCCTAGGCCCTTCGATCCAGAAGTGCTTGACCTTCACGTTGAACCAACATGGGTAATACACTCCAATGATGAATTCCACAATGAATTGCAGAATCTTCAGGTTCTTTCCTTTAAGTCCGTGCTTTGACACCCAGAGCCTGAGAAGTCTGTTTGCTGTGGTGAGCCAGCGGCTGTGGTTTACTGGTCCTATCTCTAACAGAGCCAGCCCTGCAGGAAGTACTCCATCCCTGACTGCACAGACAATTTTATAGCCATAGTATTGATCAGTTGAGAGATCTTGAATGACCTTGTCAGGAAGCTTGATCAGTGGAGGGCCAACAGAGATTCGGGTGAAGTTTGGATTGATATCAAAGTCTGTAGCAGAATCAAGGAGCTTTCCTATTGGCCCGGATAATTTTTTGTCTGACAGAGTAGGGCCATCAAGGTCAACAATGAGATGGCGCAGGGGAAGTTCAACAGTGTGCAGGTTGCACACCAACCAGACCAGCTTTCTCCCCAGGTGCAGCTCCAGCTTCTGCATTACTCCAGCTTTCACACCAGTGTTGACATTTGTTGAGTCTCCTCCAATGGCCAACAAGGTCTTATCATAACCCCTCTCTTTCAGCAAGGCAAACAGGACCTTAGCAATCTTCTCCGCATGTGACTCCTCTTTAGTTGCTTTCTCTGGGGTAAAGTGGAACAGATAGTAGCTGCCAGGCTCACTAACAACACTATAGTGTTCTTCCTTGATCTTTGCGGGAAAAGATTGGTCACTGCCCTCAGCTTCCATCATCACATTGGTCAGGTCAATCCACCCATCAAAGAGGATGCAAGAGATCCCCCCCTCCTCCCTGCACTTCTTCTCGAACTGTTCCCCCAGTTCTCTCATCAACTTCTCCTGTGCTCTCTTGACCTTGCTCTTATCACTCACTTTACTTGTATTGTCTTCTGTGATGATTCCTGCGTCAATCAGAGCTGCCATTGCTATCGCTGCAGTTGGCCTCAGCCCTATGCCATACCTTACACTAGCAAGGGCAATGTTTTGAATCTCATCATAGTTTTTCTGTACCTTTGCCGAAGCTGCTGGCTCAGGGTCAGTTTGAGGGAAGAGCTCAACTTCAGGAACAAACTCATCTTCATCACCACTTCTCTCCAATTCCAGATCCTCATCACCATCTGCCAAAAATCTCTTAACATCCTTCCTGGCTGCCTTCTCTGCTACTGCAGCACTTTCCTCCTTGCTCCTTCTCCTTTTCTCTGCCTTCCTTTCCATCTACTGCCTTTTCAATGTCCTCACCTGTCTCTTGTGCTCTGGTAGATCAGGACCCCCTATTTGGTGGGGTCCCTTACTTCCAACCTTCTCTTTCTGTCCCTTGATGTAGGCAAGATCTTTCACAGGAATCTTTTTCTCTCTGCTGCAGGAACAGTTAATGTGGGCTTGGATAACACAGCCCTCACAGCCTCCCCCCTCACAACTGGTAATCTGACACTTGCAAGTCAAAATATCAAAGAACTTGTCTAACTTGACAATGAACCTCTCTTTGGCATCAAGTTTGCCCTTCCCAAGAGAAAACTTCACTGCCTGATTCCAGACCTTGAGCTTGGACATGATGGTCACTTTTTCATTAATAACAGGTGGCTTGAAAAGAGCATTAGCTTTGCTCTACTGACAAATCAGACCAGGGTAGATGTCACTCACCAGCTTGTCCACTGGGTAGTTCCTCCTGTCATCTTCACTTTGCTTCCTCAAGTAGATGCCATACCTCAGGATATCCCTCACAGTTGGCAGTTCAGACACCAACAGCTCCCGGCCAGTGCCAACAAGATTACTCAGATGAGAACTTGATTTTGTCCTTGTTCTGACTTGAGCCATTTTCTTAAGAGTTCACACTGAAATAAAAACAATAATACAACAGTTAAGTATCCACTACAGACAGGTATTAACTCTTTTCAGCGCAAAATTCTTGGTTAAAAAAAGAGCTGAAATGGGTAAGAACAAATTTATCTGCAAATGCTAAACACATTATGCTTTTTTGGTTTCAAAATGTTATAAAATGCTAATTTATCTGTTGTCTGTAATGCAAATAATTTGTTCATATACTCTAAAAAAAACTAAAGAAACACATCCTAAAAATATTCTTTAGAACATTGAAATAGGCCTCATACTGCTCAGTTGTACTAAAAATGAACCACCTAATTTTAGCTAAAATCAAAGTTGTTAATTAAATTTTGCTCAATGTATCACTATAATATGCGTAGAAATAGCTTTTTCTAAAATATAACAGAATAATACTCACATGTGAACAGTAACAAAAAAAATATCAGTAGATAATCACTAAATCTATCCCCTCACTGCAAGCCAAGGTGGAAAATAGCTTCATAAATCATGAGTCACTTCAAATATTTCACGGAACATTTTAGAATGTTCTGAAATGTTACATTCTAGCCTCTGAGAAAGGTGGCTCAGAAAATGGCCTTATGCACGCCAGAAAACCGTCAAAATATTTCATATACCAAACTGTATGATAATTACAATTAAGTGGAATGGCACACCTTTTTATTTGAGTATTTAAATATTATTATTATTATATGAATTACATTATGTGTGTTTATATGAATTAGTTAGAACAATGCTCTATGAGAGAGAATGTGAGCAGCCATGATAGAAAACGTGAGAAGACATATTCTGGGGTAACTACAATAGTAAAATAATCAACAATTTAATAATAATCAACTGCAAAATGATGTAGGTTAGGGTTATCAGAATTAAATATTTTCTTCAGAATTGTGTTCTATACACCAAAATATGTCATTTGAACACCCCTCTCCATTGATTTAAAAAAAATGCATAGTATGACCCGCCCTAGTGACTGAGTCCCAACCTGAGCTAGCCCCTTTAATTACAATCCTCTGCCACATATTCTTCAGCCAGTTTTCAATCCACCTACCTACTTCCTCACCAATACCTACCATGCGGACCTTGGCTATTAGCTGGTGGTGAGGTACCTTATCAAAGGCTTTCTCAGTCAAGATAAAGTATATCAATCGCCCTACTCTTATCATACTCCACATGATGTGGAAATCTCAAGCAGGTTGATGAGACACAACCTATGCCGTCTGAACCCATGTTGGGAGTACCCAAGCAGCTCGTAGGAATCCAAATGGTCAACAATCCTATCTGCTATTATCCCCTCTAATAATTTACCTACAACTGAGGTGAGAGTAATGGGATGCTAGGTCCCTGGATGCACTCAGTTTGTCTATTCTATCAGCAATGACTGTCATGGTACACCAAACACTATCCAGGCCAGCACCTTCGTGCCTAATGCCTGGCTCAGGGATGACATGGGTGTCCTCCCTGGTGAACACTCCCACAAAGTACTCATTTAGCACATTAGTGATGTCTATGTTGGAGGTCTGCAGCGCGTTGCTGGGGTCCTTTAACAAGTCCAT
Source organism: Bathynomus jamesi (assembly GCA_023014485.1). Classification (NCBI taxonomy): domain Eukaryota; kingdom Metazoa; phylum Arthropoda; class Malacostraca; order Isopoda; family Cirolanidae; genus Bathynomus; species Bathynomus jamesi. Next base: position 127,975 of record JAJOZX010008759.1, read on the forward strand.
CATGCTTCTAAGGGGCTTTCTACTATTAACATAACTGAAGAACTCCTAAGGGTTCCCCTTGCAGAGGCTTGCCACCCGGAGTTCTTCGTTAGAGGGGGAGAAACAAGAGATAGATCCCCTTGAAAATTTTTTTTCTTTAAAACTGTACATGAATATGGTACCTCAAAATTCGTCATTTTGAATTTCATTGTTTCATAGATTCGTCATCAATCTTTTACTACCTATAGTTTCGCAATCCATTGTCCATATTCGTAGATTCATATTTTTTAAATTAAAGATACTTTCCTTAATGTACAGTGTAAATTTCCAAAATGTATTTGCTTCTAAATGTAGTTATTAAAAATTAATAAAGAAATTAACAAATTAATGTCATAATCTTATTAATAATCGATATGACATCCTTTTGCTTACGTGACAGCTTCCACTCTGAGGCATAGATTTGACAAGTTTCTGGATAATATCTTGTGCTATACTGTTGCAGCATTCTTCTACATTCTTCCAAAAATAATGAAGAGAAGTTATATTCTTTTTAGCTTTCAGACTTCAAATGGTCCCAAAGATGCTCTATTGCAGAGTTTTTCAAACTTTTTGAAACCATGGAACCTTTATTTAAAAAAAAAAAAATCAATGGAACCTTGACCAACAGGTAAAATTTTAATATATGCTCACTGCAGTTTATGTAATTTATGAAATTTACATACACAGTTATATGAATTTCACAAAAAAAAAAATATAAGTTTAGAAATTTACAAGAAAAAAAAGGACAATTTACTTTTATTGGCCTATTTATTTTAAATTCCCCTACCCACTTTACTGCCAGCATAAAAGAAATCATAATAATTAATTAGCATGGATAACATCAAAAAAATTGAATCATTATTTGTAGCTTACTACTGACAAACTTATATTTTCATTAGCAAAGATCTTTATAAAATATCATATATCAGGTCATCCCATAAGTAATGTCATTTTTTAGATTGGAAATTGAAGGACAAAAAAAAACTCGCCTGAAACTTTTTAATCTAGTATATATTTTCCATCGGAATCAATGAGACACTGCCAACATCCTACAAGCTTTTCATTGCCATGTTTATAAAATTCAGGCGGTTTTGAGGCAAAAAACATACAAAGACTGGTGTGCAGATCATCTAAAGAAGTGTACCGTTTCTCGTCAAGATAGTTTTGCAGACTCCTGAAGAGATGATAATCTGAAGGCGCAAGGTCTGGAGGATGTGGAAGTTTTTCCCACCCAAGCTCCTCAATTTTTGCAGAAGTGATCCAAGCAGTATGAGGACATGCGTTGTTGTGGTGGAACATGATTCTTTTCTGATTAAAAGAAGGTCTCTCTTCTTTTAGTGCAGTGTTCAATCGATCCAGTTGTTGACAGTAGACTTGAGCGGTGATTGTTTGGTTGTGTGGTAAGGTTTCAAAGTGTATTACACCACCTTTATCCTACCAAACCCTAAGCAACACCTTCCAAGGGTGAAGATTTGATTTTGGCTGTGGTGTCACTGGTTCTCCGGCACAAACCCACTGTTGACGGTGCTTAACATTCTGGTAGTATCCACTTTTCATCACCAGTCAGTAAATGGTGCAAAAACGGATCTTGGAGTTCATGGGAATGAAGAGCTGTGCTAATGTTTACCCGCACCCTCAAATTGTTGACTGACAATTCATGTGACACCCATTTTCCTAACTTAGGCACTTTCCTGAGTTGTTGCAAATGTCGATGGATGGTGGACGGGGATGAATTGAGTTTCTGGGCCAATTCTTTGACAGTTGTTGAACAGTCATCTTCAAGTGTGGCTAACAGCAGGGCATCCAGAGCGTGCTGCATCTCTCAAACAGCAGTCACCATTCCTAAGCTTTTGAAACCATCTTTGACATTTCCTCACATGCAGAATATTGTTGCCATAAATGTCATGAATGTTTCGCGTTGCTTCAGTAGCACTATTCCCTTTTTTGAACTCTTGAAGCATTATATGCCTGATATGCTCTTCTGATACCGCCATGTTTATGAGGGGTTCACATAAAGCAAAACACACATCTTCACTGGTCAAGGTCTGTAAAGTATGTAGTGAAACACGATAGGTCTCCTCTTAGACATAACCTTCGGAAAATTTATGCTTAAACCAAGTAGGACTAGTTTAAACTTAATCTATCGTAAAAAATGACATTATTTATGGGATGACCTGATATTTGTATAATATGCATTGTGAAAGCTAACACATTTACACTGCATTTAATAACATTACTGTGATCATAACTTCCGTGAACTGAGAAAACTAAACCTAAAAACATAGAAAAACTCGCCAAATCAATCATACCAGTGCTTGTGGTCATCAGCTGTGTTTTGTTTACAAAATAGTCTGTGAAAGTGGGCTATTGCTTTTATACACTATAATTAGTGAAATTTGATATGAGCCTATAACTTGCATGCATAAATAAAATTTTACTAATTTAAAATAAAGTATTAATGTAATGCATGCATATGAAAGAGAAATAATAAACATCAAAATATGTACTCATTCATATGTGATGAGTACATATGATGATGATAATAATATGCGAAGCAGAAAGTTGGAAATTTGAAGACTTTGCACCCTAATTTTAAGCTTATGTGACGAATAAAAGTCTTAGGTTATACCACCTCTGTTCTGAGGAAGTTCACAAACCTTGACAAGTGTTACTAAATTCACTTATCCTGTGGTGAAGAAGGCATTGGGCAACTACTTCACTAATATGCCCTTGTTAAACTCATGAAAATGTCCACAGAGAGAAATAGGAATAATAGCATAAACAGAGTTGCCAGTCAAAAGATAGGCAATGTTGCGCTTGGCAGGGGAAGCAGCAGGGCTTCCCAGGTTGTCATCAGGCAAATTCCCTGCAACACCAACAAAGGAGCAAAGATTGGGATGTGGAATGTAAGAACAATGAACAGACCAGAAAAGTTAGATAATATCAAACAAGAGATGAATTGGCTGAGCATAGATGTCATGGGGTTGTCAGAAGTCAGATGGTGAGGAGGAGGAGGAGGAGATTTTATTAGTGGAGATGTGAGAGAGATTTATTCTGGTGGTGACAGGGCTGAGAGAGGAGTTGCCATTTTACTTAAAGGAAGGATAAGAAACACCATAGAGGAGTTAGACTGTGTGTCAGATAGAATCATGCGGATAAGAATGAAAGGCAAAAAAGTAGATACATTTGTCATACAAGTGTATAAGTATATGCCAATAAGCGCCCATCTGGAAGAAGAGGTAGAAGAAATGTATGATAGAATAGAGGACATAATTGAAATCCATGGAAGAAATGCTATAATCATGGAGGACTGGAATAGTGTGATTGGAGAGGGGAAAGATGGAAGGGAGGTTGGACCATTCGCATTAGGTAGAAGAAATGAAAGAGGAGAAAAGCTAGTAGAATTTTGCAGAAGGCAAGAACTCATGGTGACTAATACTTGGTTCCAAAATCACAAAAGAAGGAGATACACATGGAAAAAAACCAGGAGACACTGAAAGATTCCAAATTTACTTTATTTTGGTAAGACAGAGATATAGGAATGCAGTGAAGAACTCAAAAGCTTATCCTGGAGCAGATGCTGACTCCGATCATAACTTGGTGGTAATGGAAAATATGGTGAGGCTGAAGACTCTGAAAAAGAATAAAGTAGGAAAGAAATGGGATACTGAAAAACTGAAGGGAGAACAAAGGATAGTTTTTTGCTAAAAAGGTGAATGAAGAGATAAGAAGGCAAAGAAATAACGGCCACATTCATATGACAAGTGAAGAAAGATGGTGTAGACTGAGGGATACAATAGAGGAGAGTGCACAGGAAAATATCGGTTATGTGAAAAGAGAAGCAAGGAAACCCTGGGTCACTACAAAGATGCTTGACAAAATGGAAGGAAGAAGAAATGGAAAAATGGAAGAGTATAAATACAGAAGGAGGGAGACAATGACAGACAGTTGAATAATGAACTGAGAAGAAAAACTGATAAAGCAAGAGAGATGTGGCTTGAAGAGTAGTACAGAGAAATGGAGGAATTAGAAAGGAAAGGAAGAACTGATTTAATATACCCAAAAGTTAAGGACACAAATAGATGGAAAGAAGTAGCTTGGGAGTGTGAGAAATAGAGGGAAGAAATAGAGAAAAACTGAAAAGACCAGAAGATATAAGGAAGAGATGGATTGAGTATATTGAAGAACTGTATGATAAAGAGAACAAACCTAATAACATCGAAATGGAGGAAGCAGATGAAGTGGAAGTAGATTGTATGGGACTGGACATATTGGAAAGAGAAGTAGAGATGGCTGTAAAAGACCTAAGAAATGGCAAGGCCCCAGGACCAGATGATGTACCAGCAGAACTTCTGAAGAGTCTTGAAGGTGATGCTAGAGAGGAGGTGAATGTATTGTGCAGAAACATGTATGAAAGTGGAGACTGGCCTGCTGACTTTGAGAGTCTCTATGATTACTATCCCCAAGAAACTGAGAGCCACCAAGTGTTCAGAATTTTGAACCATAAGCTTGGTCAGCCATGCATCAAAAATAATGCTCAGGATACTAACCAGAAGACTAACGAACAGAGCTGAGCAGTACATTGGAGAGGATCAGTTTGGATTTAGGTCAAAATGTGGAACAAGAGAAGCTATTGGTATTATGAGGATGATGGGAGAGAGAGTGCTGGAACATGATCAGGAAATATTTGTTCATTTTATTGACTTTGAAAAAGCTTTTGACAGAGTCCAATGGAGGAAACTAATTGAAATATTGAAGAATGTTAATGTTGACTGGAGGGACTGTAGGCTGATAAAAAAATCTATATCTTGACCAGACTGTGAATGTTAGAGTTGCAGGAGGAGAATCGGAGCCTGGATTGGTTGGGAGAGGGGTCAGGCAAGGATGCTCCCTGTCCCTTGTGTTATTTAATATCTATGTGGAAGCAAAGTTAATAGAAGCACACTCAGATCTGGAAGAGGGAATCAGAGTGGGAGGTAAATTGGTCAAATCTGTAAGGTTTGCGGATGACAATGCATTTCTTTGTAGTACCGAGGAAGGACTGCAAAGAATGGTCAATAGCTTGACAACAATGGTGGAAGAATTTGGAATGAGAATTAATGAGACCAAGACAAAGGTAATGAAAATTGCAAGAAGGAAAGGAGCACAAATGAACCTAATGATAGGAAATTGGACCTTAGAAGAAGCTGAGCAGTTTAAATATCTGGGAAGTTTATTAACCAACAATGGAGATTGCAATAAGGAAGTAAGATCTAGAATTGGTATGGGTAAGGTAGCTTTTGTGAGACAGAAAAGACTACTTACAGGTAAACTCAACTTGAAACTGAAGAAAAGGTTAGTAAAAAGCTTGATATGGAGTGTGGTACTGTATGGAGCAGAAACATGGACACTGAAAACAACTGAACAGAAACTCCTGGAAAGTTTTGAAATGTGGATTTGGAGAAGAATGCTAAAGGTAAGCTGGAGGGAACACCAAAGTAATGAGGAAGTACTGGAACAGGTGAGGGAGGAAAGAAGACTCATTAAGGTGATAAGAGAAATACAGAAGAAATGGATCGGACATGTGTTGAGAGGAGAAGGATTGTTGAAGGAGGTGATAGAGGGGAGATATGAAGGTAGAAGGTCAAGGGGAAGGAAAAAGAAAATGCTGGATGATTTGAAGGCAGGCAAGAGCTACCATGAGATGAAAAGGATAGCTCAGGATAGAACACTTTGCCAGGACACACAAGTTGGTCCTGCCTGTTAGGCAGAACATGATGGATGGATGGATGGATATTAAAATGAAATTTTCAATCGTCAGAATGTAGATTCAGAGAAGCAATGAAACTGATAAGAAATAATTGCTTTAATTTAATATACAAATAAAAATGAAATAATGAACAGAATTTTGTAAAACTTGGCACAGAAATTAGATACTTTCCTTAATATACAGTATAAATTAAAAAAAATGTACTGCCAAATCTGAAGACAAAATCCAAAGTGGAAGGAATTAATTTGTTTCCCTATGATAAAAGCAGTAATTGTACTGACAAACGTTTTTTGGTTGCAACTTTTCACTAGAAAATAAATTAATGAAGGGAGAGAAATTAAGCAGTTTTTTTTCTATATATAACTGAAATTAAAATATTGAAGAAAATTTTATGAAATTTGCAAGACAAATGAAACGGGGGTTCTTTAATGTACAATATAAATTTCAAAAGTGTCGTGGCCAGGTTAAAGACATAATTCGATGTGGAACCCAAAACAAATTTTAGACAGATAATCTTTTGATTCATGTGAGCAGGGGATTATAAAGGCCGAAATTGAAATGTATATTATATAATAGCATTTTTAATGCTCTTCAATTTGATATATAATAAAGCTAACCTCGGTGAGAAAATTTTATTTGAAATTTGAAATTATCACTTCAGAAATGGTTAACTTTTCATTCCTGCAAATTTTGTTCTTCAATTATTAATAGAACAATACCTACTGGAGCTTTAGAAAGGAAATTTCAACCATATATAGAACAATTTATACTCTAAAAAATGATATGAAACATGAAGTTGTTGATTGAATACTTCATATTTTCTAAAAATTTAGTTTCTCTATGATTAAACCTTTAAACATTAAAAATTGTTTTTTAATATTTTTCCCTTATAGCCAACTTTCAGGGGATTCTAATAGTATATAAATGTCAACTGTGATTTTTATAGTTAATAATATATTGCTGTTTAAACACAGCAATTTCCAAAAATTTGTGGATCAGCCTACCACCAGAACAAAATTGTGTTGATGTTAATCATTGAACCCTCAAATAAAATCTATGAGATATATGAACTTGAAAATTTTACCAATTATGGAGTTGGAAATTCTCTACATAACAGTATAAATAGAAACTTGCAATCTCCCAAACTGCTCCTACTAGGATTTCCAGGATGTGATGTCGACAGGCCAGATAAAACACCTTTTTGTTCAGCATTTTCTCTAGCAGTTTGGCAGCTCCTCTGTGAACTCCACTGTTACTGGATGTAGTGTCAAAAACAAGGGCAGTAACATTATCCGTAAGTTCCCATGTCTCCAGTAAATCCATTGAAGCCTCAGCCTGAGCTGTGCCAGAAGAATTGTCGATGACAGGTACTCCCAATAACTTTCCTTCAGTGTATGAAGGTGGACCAGACACTAGCACAGCTAAAGTCTCTGAGGTACTTCCAGGTTCACTGCCCAAGACATCTTTGAGCAACTTTCCATCCCAGTGTAAGGCAGCGTGCTGGGGGGTTTTCACAAAACTTGGACATGTGACTCTGGCTGATATTATACCTGGACAGCATTCTGTTGCGACGTGTTGTTGAGGTTGAGATGACGAAGTTATCCAGATCAGCCCCTCCAGCTTTCAAGGTGGCAGAAACCATGGCAGTAACTTGATTGTCTGATAAACCAAGACGATCAGCTGTATTGCAGATGACATCACATTCCATGACCTTCCTTGGAAACGTCAAAGTCACACTAGTCACAGTGTCTTGATGGTGAGAACATCCAGGATGAGGCTGATGGTAATCCATGTCCTCTGTGTTAGCGTCGTTGTCAGTTGAGTCACCCCAGGTAATGTCAGCCACATGAGCAACTGCCTCTTGTTCTGCTGCAGCTGTAAAATAGTACAACATGTTAAGACAGTAATTGTTAAGTACATGCTAAATATCGCAATGGAGTAAAGCTTAAAACTTTTTGTAACGTTCAAAGTAATTAGTTTTACCTTGTTCTTGTCTATGCTGCAGTCTTTCATTCCTCGCTGCTTGCTGCAGGGATCTTGTCTCAAAAATCTTGTCATGACCAGACATATGACCTTTCCTCTCAGTTTTTTGGTCTTCATAGAACCTGATATCCTCATCTTTCTTCTCTCTGGATAACAGTCTGTTGTTCTGTATTTCCTGGATTGCATCTGGAGCTCCTATATCGAACAGGCTGTCTAATTCCAGCACAAATGCTCCTCTTTTTCCTCCAGGGTTACTTGCTCTTCCTTTGCTTTTCACCAGAGCACGATGTTTCTCATGTAGTTTCATGAAGAGCTTCATTGCGTTGTACTTGGTCATTGTCTTGATCCTAGCCATCTGCCAGAATGGGATGATAGATTCAACTGTTTCATATGCAAGGTCTTGAACCATGGGCCTCCCTGCATTTTCCGGTAAATTCTGAAGATTAAGGAAATACTGGAACGCCTGTCTGTTGGTGGGAAGCTGGGAACCACTGATAAAAGCTGAAGGGTATCCAACCAGGAAAGTTTTAGTGAGAGATCTGGTAGATGGCCAGTTGACACCTGCCTGTGGACAGTACGTGGAGGTTCTGAGATATCAACTGTGCGCCCACGGAGCTCCCTCAGCTCCTTGCTTAATGCCATTGTGAAGTTGTAACTTGTAGATGGTTTTCTAGATTCTGATTGAGTTTCTGTTGTTTCCTGAAAAATGATAATTATTATTATTAATTATTATTTATTTATTATTATTATTATTATTATTATTATTATTATTATTATTATTTATTAATTTTATGCTCTTTCATTTGATACCTAATTTGTTGCTCTATCTTGTGTAGATCAAAAGTTAAAGTGCAAAACATAATTCAAGGGACCCCGGAATTGGCGCTTTGGCCGATTTCAAGGCAGAAAATTTAAAGCTCTATGCGGCAATGCTTCCCAACATCCTAGGTCAAAATAGTTGTGATTTTCGGCTTTTTCAGGTCAAAAAGCATGGGAAAATGTACAGAAACCTATGAAAATAAGAAAAAGTTGATTTTTGAACAGGCCTAATGCATCTCCCATATCTTGCATAAGTTTTGCAGATACTAAGGTGGTCAAACTTTCAGTTTTTCAAATTTACAATGTCCATTTTTGTAATGGAAGTTACATAAAGTAGGATGTGCGTAGATGCATTGCCCATCGTGGCATCTGCAATGCCCTTTTTGCGTAATATTTGCATATATCTTCTATGTTTCTAGTTCTTGTCATTTTTTTATCTTCTGTTTTTAGTTTTTGTTAACTTTTTATCATCTTCATTTGGTAGTTGCACCATATCTCAGATTGTACTTGTTTTTCTTTTTTACAAGTCTTTATTCTGTATTATAGTTTTGTTTGTTTCTGTCTCATCCACACAATTTTGCTTCAAGATATTTTGGTCATCTTTTACCCCATTATTCTCCTTTTCTATCATTCATATTTTCCATTTCTTTAAATACCACAAATGAGTATACAATCTCATTACATGCGTCACACAGAAATTTGATACCTGTGATTTGTTTAGCATTCAATACAATGGATATTTTCCTGTCATCCCAATTAATACAGTTAGTCATGCAATTTGCAAATTAGGTGAGAATTTGAACCCATGGCTGTGTTATCTATTACCGTAGTTGCTTAGTACACACAAAAATTTTTTTTTCTGGGAGTCATTCACAAGGGTTTGGATTCTATGATCTTTTTCCTGCCTTGTTCCAAACTTTTCTCAAAAGCCTACCGTATTTTGATTGAGAAATGTATTTTAACATGATAAATTGTGTAAACTATATTTCACTTTCTTATATTCAATGAATTTCACTTTATAATTTATATGCACAGATTTACTGATACTTTATACACTTTTGGGTGTAGATAGAATAAACTGCTGAGAAGTTATTCTCTTCCTATTTTGATATTAATGCAGAGAGAGAAACAAAGCATCCATTCCCCATTAGGTATAAACAAACTACAGGGGGTCCTCATTTATTCCCTTCTTATTTTGATATTAATGCAGAGAGAAACAAAGCATCCATTCCCCATTAGGTATAAACAAACTACAGGAGGTCCTCATTATCCAAAGATAATGGGGACCAAGAAATCACCATTTTAAGTGAATCCACTTAAAGTAGGGACCTAAAAACCCATAAGAAATAATGAGAATAAAGTTTAATTGGGACCTTAACACAATAAATGACAATGACACTCAAAATTATGGTAAAATATTTGTAAAATACACTTTTTAAACCCTAAAATACACTTAAACCACTAGCAGTATGCTTTGAAGTCATGGCTACAACAATAGCGCAAAAAATCAACAAAATCAGAATGAAAACACCAGAAAACCATGGATGGGTTCAGCACTGGCAACAGTTAGCGAGAGACTGAGAGTGCATGGTGTCGGGGTTGGGGGTGGAGAGTGGTGGTGGTGGAGTGTTGGAGGTAGAGGAAAGTGAGTGAGACAGTGAATCCAAGGGAAATTTAAATGGTTTTCCATTGCACTTCTGTGTCCCACACACATTATCCGCGGAAACCTCTTAAGTATGGGGCATTTATGCGTATGGTTCTACAATTATTTGGCCATGTAAATGCGGGGACTCGGATAACAAGGACCCCCTGTACAGTAAATACTCGATGAGTTGGAATTCGGGATGAGTCGGACTTGTCCTCTGTCAAGTACTATTATTCTTTTGTTTATTTTACTGAGAGAAGTGTTTTATTTCCTATGTCAAGTGCCATTATTATTTTGTTTCTTTTACTAAGTGAAGTGTTTTTTTAATACTGTATTGTACGAAAAGGTAAACAATAAAATTTTTTGTGTTTCGCACTCGAAATAATTCCAGCAATGGTAAGTGAAACAAAGTTTTATTGTTTTTTAATGTTTATTTTGTTTATTTTGAACATTGTACAGGGTGTCCCAGAATTAACTATCTATTTCAATGAAATCGGACAAATTTTTTAAAAACACACTTTTATTTATGTTTATCATGTTTAATATGTGTTAAAAATGTATAAATTTCTAAATTTTTTTCATAATTTTATTTTCATAATTTTTTCATAGTTTTTCATAGTTTTATTTTCATTCTCTTTCAGAACCCTATTAATAATGAATACACAAGAACGCATCTTTGTTGTAACATCCCGTATCAAAGGAATGCAATGTAATGAAATCAGAGAAAAATTTACAAGAAGATTCCACAGAACCGGTCCTACAGACAAAGCGATTCGTGAACTTGTGAACAAATTTAAAAGAACTGGATCCGTACACGATGAGGTGGGAAGAGGATGCCCAAGGACAGCACGTAACAGTACCGAACAGGTACGACGATTGTTTGAGGATGAACCAACAACTTCGGTTAGGGAGGCTGGTCGAAGACTCAACATATCCAAGACAACAGTTCATAGAATCTTGCGTTCGACACTGATGAAAAAGGCTTATCACATTCAAGTAAATAAAGTTTTGACTTATGATTTATAAATCTATTTGTTTTTGTATCATAATTTAGTAATAAACACAAAATTATGTCAGTTTTTATTAAATTTGTCCGATTTCATTGAAATAGATAGTTAATTCTGGGACACCCTGTATTAGACTCTCACTAATCAAACTTAAAAGGTTAGAGAGTATTTATGCCTCTAGGGGTTAAACAGGGGGGTAATTAAGGTAATTCACGATGAGTCAGACTTTTCAATGAGTCAGACTGGCTAGAGCCCAATATAGTCCCACTTATCGAGTATTTACTGTATATGCATATAGTACTATATATGTATGCATATATTTTATAAGATGAAACTACATACGTGGTCACTGGCTTAAATGGGATAAAAAGTAGGAGAAATAAAGTTTGTGAATCTTTCTACATTTTTTTTTACCACAGAAATTTTAATATACTTGAAAGTTATAATGAATAAAATTATAAGAAGTGGTGCAATATTTCATCACATATTGTAATTTCAGTTAAATGAACAAAATAGGAATTTTGTTTAAAAAGAACTTTTTGTATGTTTATACCTGTATTACAAAAATATTTACTTAAAAAATGGAGAAAAGTGAATCTGTGAAAAAATTTGATGACAAAAAAAAACAAAAAAAAAAACAATTATATGGCTTTTAAATATTTTACTACAAATGGTCATTGGCATAATATGAGTTAGAGCTCAGTTGCAAGAAGATTAAAAACAAATTATTTAGAATTATGCAGTAAAGTATCTCAGACTGTTTCATCATGTGTGATATTTTAAGGTCTGTTAACATCAGAATATATTTAGTTATCTTCTCCTTTCCAGATACCAACAAACACTTCACAGGAACTTGATGTTTTTAACTTCCTTTGCTGAAACATCTCAAAACATGGCCCATCTTTTACCTGTAATAACCTTTATTTAGTTAAAAAAGAAATTTTTGTTTACTGACAGTGTCAAAGTGCTATCTTGTAGCTTTTCACCATCATTCTCATAAACTTAAGAAAAATTCATTGAACTAAGTGGAAAGGTACCATTTGAATTATTGCATATTTGTAGAGATTTTGTAATTTGTAGTCACTGCAAATTTTTTAAAAATTGAAGATGTGCATTTCTTTAATTTAAGCAGACCAATTTTTCCTTTACTCAACTTCATAATTAATATAAATTTTTATTAAATTTCCTTTTTCAGCCTCCTCAACTCCCTGGTCAGCAGGCACAGCCTGGAGAGATGACTCAGGGGGGACCTCATCCTCCTCCCACCTCTCACCCTCCTTCAGCCACTTTTCCTTCCCAGCCATCATACCGTCCTCCTCCACCTGGGGCCAATGTTGGTTCCCCTACAACAGTGCCTGGACCTGGTTTTCGTATGCCCTTTTCGCAAGCAGGACACACACAGGGGAACTTTCCTCAGTCTTATCCTCAGCAAGGTCAAATGCGACCCAAATCTGAGATGCCCCAGGTAACTTAAATCTAAGGTTTCTTTTTGTTTAACCAATAAAAGATTTTACCTTGAAATGGTGGGTTGTCACAATTTTTTGTTCATTGACCGAAGTTTGAGGCGAACTATCTCGTAACATTTTTCTGTCATCGTAAAATTATATGAAAAATATCTTGAAATGGAAAGGTACCAGTCTAATTAAATTGCAAATTTGGAAAGCTTTTGTAATTCATAGTCGGTATACTTTTTTATTTTATAAAGCAATAGTCAAATTAATAAAAAAAAATTCCATTTCATTAATGTAAAAATAAGGATGGGTTGTTTATTGTCTATTCTCAAAGCTTTATCACGATAACAGACATAGTGTTAGGTTTTAGAGCAGGAGTCACTGCTTTGTTGGAGATTGGATTTTGGCAACAAAAGCCTAGGTTCAACTCACTGGAGTTCACTTGACCTTTCTCCTCCCTCTGTGGGGGGAAATAATAATAATAATTAATAATAATAATAATAATAATAATAAGGGTTCCCGATGTAATCCATTTAGTTTTAACAGTAATGGTTTTGAATGTTGATGAAGTATTTGAGTTTGCCATTTAATTCCTTTTAGCTGAAAAGTGTTGCTTCATTTCTTATAATGTACTTTTAAATTTGAATAAAACGTTTGAGAACATTCAGAATGCGCAAAATATGAGACAAACATTTTTATAAAGGTTAAAGCAAAAAAAAGGGGGGGGGGAGGCAGTCGTCACGGTTTCATTTAGATTCGAATAACATTTATCATCTATCATCATCATCATCTATCATCATCATCTATCATCATCATCATCATCTATTATCATCGACACCCACCACAGGAGATAGGGCGCTCAGTGTGGTTTGTTTGTGGGCATGTGGTCGCAAGAACACATACTCGCCCAAAGCCGCGTGCGGCTTCAGTGGTTGCAAAACCACTAAAGCCAGGCAATCGCCGTTGATTGACATCTCATTGGAGTGCCGTTTAGTTGTTATTGTTGCCTGTTTTTATTTTTTGAAAAACTTTTTCTTCAAGTTTGGAGGAAGCAACTTCCCTGGTTCCCAAGGGACCCCTCCGGGACCAGGACAGGGATCGGGATCAGGATCGGGATCAGGACCAGGATCGGGACGGGACCAGGACCAGGACCAGGACCAGGAATATCTCCCGGGGGTTACCCTTTGAATGCTTCAACACCCCCCTCGGTCCCCAAAGGGTATGGTACATCGCCTCCGCAGCCCTCGTCGACGTCTGGGTATCCGTCTTATTCTCCAGCCATGACTTCTCAGGCTCCGACAGGCCCTCATTCTGACCCCGTCTCCTCCTCTCAGGGTCAGACCCCCTTTCCCAATGTCTCCTCTCAGCCCCCCTTCCAGCCCTCTGTTGCCCCTTCTCACTCCTCTCAGTCACCGCCTTCCCAAGCCCCTCAGCCAATAGGGACCTCGAATCCTGGGTCAGCAGCCTCCTCCCCCATCCCTCAAGTCACATCTCCAGCCCCCATTCCCCCAGGACCACATTATCAACCTAGTATGACACAGATGGCACAGCAGAAGCCACCCACACCACATAGCTCGCATCCATCGACACAACAGCAGCTGCAACAAGCTCAGCAGCAACAAGCCCAGGCGCAGCAACAACAAGCCCAGGCGCAGCAACAAGCCCAGGCGCAGCAACAAGCCCAGGCGCAGCAACAAGCACAGGCGCAGCAACAAGCACAGGCGCAGCAGCAGCAACAACAACAAGCACAGGCGCAGCAGCAGCAGCAGCAAGCACAGGCGCAGCAGCAGCAGCAAGCACAGGCGCAGCAGCAGCAGCAAGCACAGGCGCAGCAGCAGCAGCAGCAAGCACAGGCGCAGCAACAGCAACAACAGGCACAGCAGCAGCAGCAGCAACAACAGGCACAGCAGCAGCAGCAACAACAGGCGCAGCAGCAGCAACAACAGGCGCAGCAGCAAGCTCAGCAGCAGCAACAAGCACAACAACAGCAACAAAAACAACCTTTGCAACCCCATCAGACGGTTCCTCTTCAGAATCGTCAGCAGTCCCCTCAACCTCTTCAACATTCCCCTCAGAGTCAGTCTCAGCCCTCTCCCTCTGGCACTCTTCAGCAAGTTCATTCTCAATCGGCTCAGCATGGCAGTGCCACTCCCCAACCTCCCTCCCAGTCAGCTGCTTCTCCAGCTCCGTCTGGCCCTTCCTCATCAGCCCCGACGCCTCCAACCTCGCAGAGCTTTACGGGAACTCCGCCTCCATCTGCCCCAACCCCACCCACCAGTCAGCCCCCAATTAATCCACCTTCCACTCAGCCCACGTCAGTTTCCTACCAATCTCCTTCACAACCTTCTTATAGCACATCACCAGCGTACCACCATCAGTACCCAGCTTCCCAGTTCTCTCCTGGAGCACAAGGTGGCTATCCTCCCCCTGGCCAATACCCGGGGCAACCCTTCCAGACCTATGGATCCTACCCTCCTGCAGGGTCTCATCCTACCTTTGGAGGTCCTGTGCCTACAATGCCCAATGCCCAGCCTGGGTATCAGCCTCATTCTGGCAGTCCTTATCCACAAGGGTACCCACCACCCCCTCCAACAACTCAGTATACTCAGTATCGACCACCGCCCGGACAAGCTGCTCCATCGCATCAATACCAAGGATTCGAACAAGGTCGATACCCTGGGTATCAGGGACCTCCTCCCCAGGCTCCCCCAGGGCCTTTGTAATGATAGTTCGTTTTTGTGACCGAATTTAATTGTCGATTGTTTATTCTTCGAGGAAATTTTTCTAGCTTTGGTCTTCACGGTTATTTTTAAGTCAAAACTCGGAACCTTTTCCGAGTTTCAGTAACGAGCCATTGAGCAGATATCACCCTCACCAGGTTAGGGTTCTATTTATCGTGACGGAGTTAATCGATTCGCTGTACTCCACTCATTATTTGGTTTTTAATTGTACAAGAACAAAAGTTCGAAATGCATTAATAAAGTTGTGGTTAAACATGAGTAACTATTCAAGTTATTAATTCATGATTTTCCCCCATATCCACAACCTTCAAATTAACAGGCTGGAGCTTTTGCCACAAGGTGACCAAGTTGGGTACTGTAATAGTTTTAAATTATCTCGATAAAGGCTAAGATAACTATAAAGATAACTTACAGCTTCCGACTAGAAAATGTCATCATGCCGTCCGGCAGTGCTGAGATTCCGCTGAGTCGTGGGTTCGAACCCCAGTGCTGCCTACAGCTGGGCGGTTATCTTTTCTGTATCTTACGTCACAACGAAGCAGCTGGCCTGGAGGCCGGCCACCCCTTTCATTGACTCGGGCTAAGGTGCGCTAGGCTCAGGGACCCCTACCACTCACTTCCTTGAAGGATATGACCTAAGAATGATATCTTTACTTTTTTATATTTGTTCATTATTTTCAAAATTAATATAATTTTTTTTTAAACTTTTTATCTTTATTTTATCAGAGGTCTGCCAGATATTGAGAAATTATTGAGAGCCATAGCAGCAAAACTATTTGATTGGTGTGTATTAATTTTACTTATAGAAGTGTGACCCGTTTATGTATCATCGCCTTGTATTATTAAAGAGTATATTCATTATCATTAAATAAAATTTGTACATAATATGAAATATAATTTCAATGTTAAATGATAGCTATTATAATCTCTCCGTACATATGGTTATCAGGCTAGGCCCATAAAGTCTGTGTAAAGAATAGTTTTTAATAAATGTTTAATATGTTCTGCTTCATATAAATTCGATAAATGCTCCGAAATGTTTATTATCTGGGCTTTGAGAGTGAAAGGTTTTTGGCACATTATAAATGCTATAAACAAAATGATTTGTCTGTTACCTTCAAAAGGTGACTACAGTACATTACGGTCGACTCTTTTAATCGAATAATTAGATTCCAAGACGCACGTCAGAACTCTATGTATATCTTGCGTAATGAAATGTCTGCGCTTTGGTTGAAGTGTAGTATTTTGCCCTTTTGTACTGGTGCATCACTGCTGTTGGGTTTAAATGTATTTCTGCACTCGGTTATAACGAAAGTGTCTGAATTACGGTTTACGATCATTCAGTTTAACAAGATTCTGTTTAAAAAGAGTCGATTAATATGGTTTTAAACAGTAGTCTGCATATTTCATGGATTAATTTGATTTGATTGCCTTTGTTTTAAGTAGAATTGCAGAGGTTAAGACATTCGTGTATGTAGAAGATTGGACAAGAGGGAGACGGATTACCACATTTTTAAATTTGAAATCGGTTAAAATGTTACAATAATATAAATATTCAGTGTGTCCATCATTTTTAGATAGGAATGCACTTGAAAGTTTTGCTCCACAGTAGCACGATGAAAAACTGAGCTAAGGGGGTAAATGGAGCGAATCGAACAGCGAACTCAAACTTTTCAATGGCTCGTCGCCTAAACTCGGGGTGAAATGGAAGTTTTGGCTCAAAATAATCTTATATATATATATATATACATACACATTTTCAACTGCAAAGAACACGCAGTATAATTAACATAAAGAACGACGCTTGTATAGAAGACATTCCGCGCAAGATGAGGAGGGAGAATGAACAAATGAAAAAATGAGGTAACCACCCGGGAATCGAACCCGGGATCTTCCGATTGTCGGTCAGATATGATAACCATTACACCATGGGCCTCACTTGATCAGAAGTCGTAATTCTCCTACATACGCGCAATCGGAAGATCCCGGGTTCGATTCCCGGGTGGTTACCTCATTTTTTCATTTGTTCGTTCTCCCTCCTCATCTTGCGCGGAATGTCTTCTATACAAGCGTCGTTCTTTGTTATATATATATATATATATATATATATATATATATATATATATATATATAAATAAATAAATATAAATATAAATAAAGGGTGTTCCAGGAGTCTTGGAGAGGTTTTATTTGGCCATAACTTTTTTGTTTGGGGATCAAATAAAAAGGGTTTGTAACACTTGAAAATATATTTATTGCGATTTTAATTACAAATTTAATATCTGGTGGAAATCTTCATTTTCATTGCGTAAATCTAAAATCGCATTAGCATACGTTATCCGACTCTGATGATCTTGTGGTTTAATTTCTTGAACAATTTGAATTTTGTGCAGGTAAAGATTGATATCGTCTCTTAAAATTCGATGTGAGAAACGTCTTGAAATGTTTAATTCCTGCTGCGTTGTCGGACTGATGTGGTGGGATTTTCCTCAACGCTTTCACGAACCATTTCAATCCGAGTTGGACTTCAACTTGTCCGAAGTCGCCCAGTCCATAACAGTAATTAAACATTTCAAGAAGTTCCTTACATCGAATTTTGAGAGAGGATATCAATCTTTACCTGTAAAAAAATTCAAATTGCTCGAGAAATCAAACCACAAGATGATCAGAGTCGGATAACGTACGCTAATGCGATTTTAGATTTACGCAATGAAAATTAAGATTTTCACCAGATATTAAATTTGTAATTAAAATTGTAATAAATATATTTTCGAGTGTTACAAACCTTTTTTTATTTGATCTCCAAACAAAAGCGTTATAGCCAAATAAAACCCCTCCAAGACTTCTGGGACACCCTTATATATATATATATATTAGGCCGGGTCGAAAAGGGGTCATGGTCAAGGTTTTGCTTAGGTACATAGTGTGAGGTTGATCATTTTGTAATAGTAGTATCCATACCAAAAATCAAGGCTGGGACCTTCGCTACCCCCCACTATCGATACTCACTTTTTTTCTATATGAATTTGTATGGGAAATAGGCCAAAAATCGAAAATCTTAAAAATCGACCGTAAATAATATTTTTTTTTTGCTTTCGGATGGCCAAAATCGGGTTCCCCGGCACGAATTACATCAGAATAGACCATTCACCAACTTTATTTGAGATCGGGGGTTAGGGGGTAGGGTCTTAAATCCGGTGCTGACTCATAGCACTGGATATAAGACATAATATTACATTATTTTTGTTTTTTTCTTTCCAGATTCCTGTTTAGGTACCTAGAATGTTAAAAATTTGTATTAAAATATGTTACTTAATTTTAAAATATTAGTAATAAATAAAATATAGTTAAAATCTTATTAAATTAAATTATGGCTACTAGAAAAAGAAGCCACAATGCAGCCTTTTGCAGCAGAAATTTTGAGTTAACAAGATCTATAAATTTTCTAGCAAATAATTATATTGATTTGATTAATTGGAATGAGCAGATAATCACTCCTCCACCTTTGCTAAGTAATTTTACCAATGAGCAATTGCTTCAGATTAGAACTAAACCTCTAGAAATACTAGATTTTCCATGTCACAGCCAAAGCGTTGAACGGGGTGTGAACTTAGTAACTAAATCTAGCCAGGAAAGAATTGGTTATATTAATCGGCATAAATTTATTTTAAATACTTTAGAGTCTAGAAAAGAACTGCCTACTTTTGAGTGGAAAGGTCAATGGAAGAAATAAAAAAAACAACTAGTTTTAGGTCAAAAATTTTATTGAATTTGTCCCTTAATTTCTAAATTTCTACCAATAATAGCTAAAAATTTATGTATTAAATTTTATTTTTAATGTATTTGTATTTTTTTAATTTTTTTTTCATTGAAAAATAAATACAACTGTTTTATAAGCGAACTTTTGTAATAAAAAAATTTCGAAGTAAATCGCAAATTATCTCGAATTTTCTGAAAAAACTGAAACCGGTGTGGGGGGATCCTCAGAATTCAAAAATATTTTACCAGGGTGTTACTATGATTGATTGAACCACCTCACACTATGTACCTAAGAAATAAAAAATTTCGACCCGGCCTTATATATATACAGGGTGTCCGAGAATTATCTGTACAATTTTTGGCTGTTATTAAAAGTCAACCATGAAGTGTAGAAATTCCAGTGTTGTCCCATTTTACAGAGAATCTCATTAAGTTTTTTCTGATACCAAGTTTTGACAAGTTTTTTAGAAATTCCAGTGTGTCCGAACATTATCTGTACAATTTCATCTTTTAATAAAATTCTTGATAACACACGTAAAATTCTTAAACAAGATCATTTAGAATCTGTATTTTCAAAAGTTCCTTTTATTAAAGTAACGTTGTTACAAACATTCGATATGTGCACCATTAGTGATTCGCAAAACATCCAATCGATACTCCAAATCGCTCAATAGCAGCTGTGATTCTTGCTTTTAAATCATCAATGTCTGTCACCCGCGTACATTTCTAAAAAACTTGTCAAAACGTGGTATCAGAAAAAACTTAATGAGATTCTCTGTAAAATGGGACAACACTGGAATTTCTACACTTCATGGTTGACTTTTAATAACAGCCAAAAATTGTACAGATAATTCTCGGACACCCTGTGTATATATATATATATATATATATAGATAGTACAATATATATATATATATATATATATATATATATATATATATATATATATATATATATATATATATATATATTAAACTTTTGAGGTAAGATTTTTGTTCCCAACTTGTTCTTGGCTGTTGCACTTGACATATATACCAATGAAGCAATACTCGCTACCATCCGAATATATAGCGTGCACCCACCGTGTGTATATGGTGTATGTATTGATGTATTAAGATACTTCAAATCTTTAAATGTTTTACTAATTTTGATTTGAAATATTAGTTTTATAAATAATATTTTATATTTTTATACGTAATGATCATACTCAAATGTTTGAATAACTGATCTTCAACAGAGGTATCATCGTATGTTTTATTTTTAAAATATTTTTAATAAATCTAGTTTGAATGGGTCAGTTTCATTGTCTTATAATTGAGATTGTACATTTTTATGAGTATTGATTATGTACCTCCAAATGAACGTTAATATTGAGGACATGGAGTACTTAGTTAAAAGGGATAATTTAAGGTCGTTTGTGGACTCGGCTGAACAATGAAACCTTTTTCTTTACTTTTATTGCATGTTCATAATGTAATTCTTAAATTTAGAGTATCCCTGATCATTTGCAGCCATGAACTGACTGTTTTTCGGTAAGTTAATGGAGCTTAAAGAAATAAAATTTTAAAATGTAAAATACTTTTTATGATTGCCTTCCCTTCATTGTTGAATTTTGAGTAAGTTTTTGCTAAACCTCTGTGCAAGCATTTGCATAAAAATTCACAGTGACCTAAAGTGAACGTACGAGGTTGTGGAAACTCAAAAAACTTCGCTTTTTTCTACGTGAAGGTCAAAATATGATGATAAAACCCCACTCTAGTAGACAGAGTTTATTTCCACAAAAAAAATGCCCTTCCAGTGTCGGGAGAACGGGATCTAACGTAGGTGCGAATTTCTTAATGGTCTCTGGACTGTTTTCCCTCTTGTTTTTGGTTCATTCGCTTTTCTGTATCCACCCGAAGAGGATGCCAGTGGGCATCGAAACTGTTGTGGAAATAAACTCCGTCTACTAGAGTGGGTCTCTATTATCATATGTTCTGGAAACTGTTTTGTCAGTAAGCTATGATTTTTCGTGCATCGCATATCTGATTTCGAAGTATATTGAAAATTAATTCAATTAAGGCGAGAGAGAAGAAGAGTTGGCATGTAATATTGTGATGGATAAAAGAACATTGGAGGTTCAAAGAATATTAAAGTATGGAATGCTTGATCGACAGGAGAGAGTGATTGAATAAATCGGAAGTTGAAAGCAGAGTGAAACGTCGCGAGCGAAATAGTCCCGGTAGGAGGGCAGTGCATTAATGTACTGTGAATTCGGAGAGAGGGTTTACACAAAGTTTGTGTCAAGACGGACGTATGGATGCGAGATTTGTTTGGTGTAATAGTTTCCTTCTAAAAGAGAGCACTTGAAATGAACAAATTGACGTATGATTAGCATAAAATGCATTAACCGTTTAAGAAAAGGGGGTTGTGGCGTGAAAAAACTCATTGAATGTTGCGAGTAAAAGGGGGACATTTTGAACAAAGTATTTGAAAAGCGTGACAAAATTCAATGAAGGTAAGTTATTAGCCTTAATTACTGTACGTTCAATGGTTTATCACCATTCCTAAAGCGCAGCGCTATTGATAATTTATAGCGCTCGTACACACAAAAATCGACATCGTTATTTTCAAACGCCGATATCTCGATTAATAGTGGTTGTAGCAAGTTAAATATGGAAATGAATATTGTAGAGAATTTCCTCATCTTTTGAATGCTGTACACGGAATTCGTCTATCTTTGTTTTTGAGATATCAGAAAAATCTTGTGGTTTTATTCGGTCTTTAAAAAAAAAAGTGTGGTGCTTTCTTAACTAAATTACCTACTCTTATTAATTATTCATAAACGAATATATTTTATTTATTGACTTTATTCATTACTATATTATTTGATTAAACCAAGGTAAGTGCACGTGGCTTGCCTTGTTTGTTTTCCTTCGAGAGGGTAAAATTCCAATCTATTATAAAACGTGGTCTAATAAGGTTGATTTTGCCTTGCTGAGGATCATCAAGTAGGGTGTGGTCACCGTCCGTAGAAAAGGGAAAAAAGTCTGACATTGTGGGT
The DNA here is from genome assembly GCA_023014485.1 of Bathynomus jamesi. NCBI lineage: Eukaryota > Metazoa > Arthropoda > Malacostraca > Isopoda > Cirolanidae > Bathynomus > Bathynomus jamesi. The sequence goes on from JAJOZX010008759.1 coordinate 150,190, forward strand.
AGAAGTTGTTTTTTTAAATACTTTTTCTTCTGCAGAACCTTTGTCAGTAGCTTAATTAAGTATATATTCATTTAGTATAAATTTGGGTTACAGGAACCTGTTTCTGCGTTTGAAGAACATTTTTGCGGGCTTGCGCAGGTGACGTCACAATAAGCACGCGGTAGACCTACGTTTTATTTACTAATTGCCCCTTACTTATTCAAGGAGGCTTGCGTCGTTATCAGATTACTATTATTAACTCTATATTAATTTCCAAACGGTCGTTTTTTAGTTAGTAGCATGACACCTCCGTCAAGTAATTAGTTTGCTGGTGGTGCTCAAACGTGGAATTGCTGAGGAACGAGCTAGAGCGTGAGAGGGAGGCCAGGGAGAGGCTTGAAGAAAGGGTGGTGCTCCTGACGGCAAAGTTAGAATCTCTTGGGCATCCTGAGAGGAGTTATTCTTCAGTCACGGCCCCTCCTCCCTCAGTTTCTACTAATGATGTAAATAATAATAATAGCTCTATCTCCCCCTAGTTCCCGACCCTTCGTGCAAGTGCGTAATGGAGCCCCATTGAGACAACCTGAGACTTGTCTACCAGTATTAACGAACAATAAGTTTTCTGCTTTAGGCTTCGAAGACGTAGATGAACCTGAAATACGACTCGGTGATTCCATTGTCAAGGGCAGCTCGAGGAATTCTGCGGGAGAAACCCCCTTCGTAGGCGCCGTTACTGCTACCCAGGTACAAGGGTGGAGAATATAACCAAGTGTTGATTTTTTTTACAGACGGTACCGCCCAGGACACAACGTATGTTATTCATGTCGGTACTAATAACGTTTTAAATTCTAGATCAGAAGAACTGCTGGCTAGGTACAGGGACTTACTAGAGCGACTAAAGGAGAAAACTAATAAGATTGTCTTAACAGGTATACTTCCTCGAATTATCCAACGTAACGAGTTCTACAGCAAGGCGACCTATATTAACAATAACCTAAAGTTATTTTGTCAACAGGAAGGAGTGCATTTTGCGAATTTTTGGAGCAGGTTCTACGGCAGGAGGGACTTGTTCCTCGAAGATGGACTTACCTTAATGTCGTTGGAGCTGCACGTTTAGAAGACTATTTCATAATACTCTCTTTTTATGCTGGCATAATTTCCTTAAAACAATTTGAAGGTTCGACCCTTAAATGCTCGTGGCCTACGAAATAAACGAATTTTTTTCTTTAATTGCACGTAAAGACTGATTTAATTGCGATAAATGAATCGTGGCTTAGCACTGAAACACGTAACCTTGGATGGGAGTATCAAATTAGAGGTTATAGACTTTGTTAAAAACAGAATAAGTAGGCGAGGAGGCGGTGTTATGTTGTATATCAAACATAATATTGCGAACGTTGGAGAAGTAAAGCATACAATTCCAAAACCGATAGATTCGACTATAGCAGAACTTAAATTGAACGATTTCAAACTTGTTGCGGTTATATATAAGCCCCCTAATCAAACAGCTGATACGGACGAAGTGTTATATCGTGAACTAAAGAGAATAATAGGTAGTGAGCAGGCTTTAGTTATGGGTGACTAATTGCGCCAACGTGAATTACGAAACAGTGCAGGGAGACGCGAAAGGTAATCGTTTACTTAATTTTCTCGAGGATAGCTTTCTTATTTAAAAGGTTGGGGAACCTACGAGGTTGGACAGTGTTTTAGATTTAGTAATAACTACGGACGATAGGCTAATCACTGATCTGCAAGTAATAGAACCGTTAAGCAATAGCGATCACAATATGGTAGAGTTTGTCCTCTCAGTAAGTTACTCGAAACCAGCTAACTCGACTAAAATTTCTAACTTCCAGCACGCAGACTTTTGTAAATTTCGAAATGAATTGTCACTCATCAATTGGGAACGTAATGGGGATCTCGTTTGAAACAGTATTTAGAACTATAAATAAGGAATGTGTAGTGACGTGTACCGTACAAGATTAAGCGTGCGAAAGTAAATAACAAGCTCTTGTGGTTTACTTCTAGAGTAGGAGATATTATGAAGAGTAGAGATAGGGCTTATAGGCTACATAAGTACGATAAAGACGATTTGTGGTTACGAAACAACTACATATCTCTCAGGTGTGAAGCGTAATAAAAAGTTCAAGCGCGATTTGAAATTTCAATAGCTCGTGATGGCAAAGAAAACCCCAAGCGATTCTTTCAATACGTCAGTAATAGGAATCCAGTAAAAAGTGTCTTCGGGCCGTTGGAAAATCTGACGGAGAGCTAGTTACTGAAACAAGCAAATGGCTACCCTGCTAAACAAATTTTTTACGTCAGTTTTTACAATAGATGTAACAAATATTCCTCCTGTCAGACATAATACCTTTTGCCAATGGTAATACTTTAGAAGTTTAGATAATATCGTGATTAGTAAAAGGGAGGTAATGCTCTTTATTGATAAAATGAAAATGCGTAAATCACCGGGGCCAAATTCCATATATCCCATACATCCCATACAACTAAAAGAATTAAAAGAAAGCATTGTTGTGCCGCTAACAACGATTTTTAATGCGTCTATTTCTGAGAGGTGCGTACCAGATAATCTCAAGTTAGCAAATGTAACACCTATTTTTAAGAAAAGCAATAAAGGTGTGGAATTATAGGTCAATCGGTTTAACGTCTGTTGGAGGTAAGCTACTGGAATCAATAATTAGGGATCGTATAGTCGAACACTTCGAATTGCATAACTTGATTAGAAATACGCAGCACGGTTTTAGGCGAAACAAATCTTGCTTAACTAATCTTTTAGAATTTTTTCAAAGCGTGGTTGAAGTTTACGATAGTCGTCGGGCGGTAGATGTAGTGTATTTAGATTTTCAAAAAGCGTTTGACACCGTACCGCACAAAAGACTCGTTGAAAAAAACTAAAGTTCATGGAATCAGGGGTGTAGTAATAAATTGTATAGAAGAGTGGTTGCGCGGTAGGAAACAGAGGGTGGTCGTTGATGGAGCGGAGTCGTGTTGGGCTAATGCAGCGAGTGGCGTTCCTCAGGGTTCTGTATTGGGCCCCTTGCATTTTCTTATATATATATATTAACGATTTAGATGTCGGCCTAGTCAATACAGTTTCAAAGTTTGCGAATGACACGAAGCTGGGTAGTTGGGCGATTAAAGACGAAGATAGAGGTAAAATCCAGGTATGTCAGGGAAGGAGTTAGCAAGCGTAGAGCAGGAAAAAGGTTTAGGAGTTATAGTCACTAGTGATTTAAAAGTAGCGAAACAAAGTAAGGGGTTCCAAAAAACCTTAGCCCCCCATTTGCAGCTTACATGTTTACTTATATCGAAATAGTTATTAGTGATTATAAAAATATATAAAATTCTTTATTTATTGCAGGTATTAAAATTACTCTAGCTGATAAAGTGATAATATAATGGCTTCTCAATTAATTGGTGATGCGGAGAGGCAACGTGTGATAGATCGCATACGAGCAATAACATTTCGGGAAGCTCGTGATGCTGGAGCCACCTTTATAACACGTTCATGGGTTGCCAAAAAGTTGCGAAGAAGTGAGGACTTCGTCAAAAGAAATTGAAATAAAACTTTGGATGAATGTGAAATGGATACAACCAAATCTGGGCGCCCAAATTTGCCACTCTCAGGAAATAAAGGACATCATTGAAAGCGGTACGCGTAAGCGGAAAAACAGCTGTGCTAAACTTTCTAGAGAGATCGAAGTGTTGAGAGGAAAGATCGTTAGTGGTGAGATCATTCGACTGTACCGTCATAGGCAAGGTTTAAAGCCTTGGCATGAACTTCCAAAGCCAAGAAAAACTTAACTTAACATCGATGACAGAATGTGGTTTGCCCATTATGTTGAAGATTGGGATGTAGATGATTTCATGCATTTAGCTGTCTCCGATGAATTTTTTGTTCACGTAACACGTCGGCCTAACTCCCAAAATGATCGAGTGTGGGCTAAAACACCAGATGAAATCGATGACAATGAACATTATCGCGAATTATTAAAAAGTTCAGACTGTGTTGGTGTGTTTGTTTTGTTCACTGCAAAGAAGCTCGTGTGGATTCTGAAGCCAAATAGTCAGAGTTGGGATGGACAGTATTTTCGTGATATTATTCTATCCCAGCATGTCATTCCTTTTCTAAGAAACCCAAACAATGTTATGGATGTCGATCAGGTCACACTTCTGCAAGATAAGGCCTCCTGCTTTAAGGCATTAGCCACTCAACAGTTGTTGCGGAACCATGAGATCGATTTTTTTGGAAATGAAGAATGGCCAGGAAATTCTCCTGACCTGAACGTCTGTGAACACATTGGATCAGTTATAAAGGACAAGGTTGAATGTCTCTTGTTTCAAGAAACTGTTTTAGCAAATTTGCGTAACGATCAAGATCTATTCACGTCACTTTTGGCAAGCTACCCAAAGCGAATTCAGGCTGTCTTGGAAGCCAATGTCACCAAGCTTTAATTGTTTCTCATTAAATGCAGGATTAAATTCTCTTTTGTAAGGTATGTTTAGTTTTACTGTACCTCTAATGGTTTAGGTCATGGACATGGGCGGGGGGGAGGTGCTAAGGTTTATTGCAGCAGTCAATAAAGCGAACAAAGTGTTAGGTTTTATAGCTCGGAATTTTTAGTACAAATCGCGCGATATTATACTTCCTTTTTATAAATCATTAGTTAGACTCCGTTTGGAGTACGCGATCCAATTTTGGAATCCGCACATGCGCAAAGATATAGACAAAATCGAAAAAGTTCAAAGACGAGCAACTAAGATGATTCCGTCGCTTAGGTCAAAGTCGTACGAGGATAGGCTCAAAGAGTTAAAATTGACTACACTCAAGACTAGGAGGCTAAGGGGTGTTCTAATCCAGGTTTTCAAAAGTATGAATGGGTTCGATAACGTAGATAGAGATAGCTTTTTCGAAATATCTCAATACAATAGGACTAGAAATAACGGGTGTAAGTTGACAAGTAGAAAGTTCGGGACAGCAGTTGCCAAAAACTCTTTTACACATAGAATAGTAAATAGGTGGAATAGTTTGCCGGAAGAAGTAATTAGGAGCAAGTCTATAAACATGTTTAAAATCGATTAGATGCATATGTATAGTATATATATGGTATATATATATATATATATATATATATGTGTATATATATATATATAACATATATATGTATATTGGCTATCTATTGCTCTGGCCGCCTCCCGTCTTTGGCTGAACGTCGGCTCCAGCTAGCCATCAATGCGGTGGTTCGCTGGGCGTCCTCGGTTGGCTATGCTTTCTCACCCTCTAAGTCTTCCAGTATGCTTTTCCGTCCTCGGCGCCTCCGTCTGTCGCATACCTTCGCTCTTACCCTTGCCGGCACTCCTCTTCCCCTCGTCCCATCCGTTAGATTCCTGGGTATGACCCTCGACGGATTTTTCGGTTGGGTTCCACACCTTAGGCGGTTGCGGCAAACATCTCGCCGCACCCTCTCCCTTTTGGGTCATCTGTCCCACACGACCTGGGGGCGGACAGGCGTACTCTGCTGCGCCTGTACACCTCCCTGGTGCAATCCCGTGTCGACTACGGCTGTGTGGTCTACAGTTCCGCCTCCTCTCCGGCACTCCGTATGCTGGATCCTCTTCTCCACCGTGGCCTTCGCCTGGCGTCGGGTTCCTTCCGCTCGTCCCCTGTCGCTAGTCTTCAGGTGGACTGTGGACACCCCCCCTGCCCCTTCGCCGGGGCCTTCTCATGGCGAAGTGTTACCTTCGCATCTGCCGCCTTCCGAAGTCCCTACTCTTCTCCGCGATCTCCCAGGCGCTACCCCGGCCTGACACGTGGCATTTCGCTGCCTCTCTGGCCGAGATTTTCTCGTCCCTGGGGATCCCCCCACCCTCTATTCTGCCGTTCTCCTTCGATCTGTCGCCCCCTGGCGGACCACCCCTATCTGCCGTTGCCAGGCGCTCCGTGGCCTGCGTAAGGAGTCTCTTCCTGCCGTCCTCCGGTCTTCTTTTCTGGCCCATCTTCCCGTCCATTCGGACGACGTTCCCGTCTACACCGACGGCTCGCGCTCCCCTGCAGGTGTCGCGGCCGCCGTCTTCTCTCCGTCATTGTCACCTACCTCCCGGGGTATCCCCCTGCCGGTTCAGGCCTCCATCTTTTCCGCGGAGCTCTTTGCCCTTCTGGAAGCCCTCCGTCTGGTATCGGGTTGTTCGCGGTCCTCCTGTACCATTTTTTCGGACTCGCTGAGCGCCCTTCAGGCGCTCGAGCGCTATGATTCCCCAGACCCCCTCGTACGCCTTATTCAACAGGAGTACCATGTCCTGCACACCGTTCACCGGATCCGGGTCACCTTCTGCTGGGTTCCCGCCCATGTTGGTGTTTCCGGTAATGAGGCGGCGGACCGCATAGCCCGGTCCGCCGCCTCGCTGCCTCCCCTCCCCCGCCCGCTCCCCTTCTCAGACTATGTGCAGGTCTTTCGTTCCTTTTACGACCGCATGTGGCAACAGTCCTGGGACGATGCCACCGGAAATAAACTCTGGTCCATCCGCCCCCGTCTGTCATATTGGGTGTCCTCTTTCCACCGCTCCAGACACAAAGAGGTCGTCCTTGCGCGGCTTCGCATCGGCCATACGCGCCTCACGCACGGCTCTCTTATGTTCCGGCAGGAGACTCCTCGTTGCGCCTCCTGCCAGTCGCCCCTCACCGTCTCTCACATCCTTGTGGAATGCCCCACCCTGTCGTCAGTACGTCGTCGCGCTTTTCCGTTCCTTTCTGATTTCCCCCTCCCCGAACGTTTACGCCTTATGCTCGCTGAGAGCCCTCTCTTCTCGCTTGACCGTCTTTTCCTCTTCCTCTCCCAATCTCGCATCCTATCTGAGCTTTAGGTGACTTCTCACCTGTAGTCCGCTGTTCTCCCTTTTCTAGTGCCTTTTCTCCGTCTCCGTTTCTCTTTCTCGTATTCCGCCTCGCCATGATATCCGCTACCATATAGCGGGAAGTGGCGGTAAACGCCCCAATACAAAAAAAAAAAAAAAAAAATATATATATATATATATATATATATATATATATATGTGTGTGTATATATATATATGTATATGTGTATATATACCTTATGAACCTTGTTGTTTCGTGCGTTGGTCTCTTCACACGGAGGTCAAGCTGGTGGCCCCGCCTCTAGGTCTGGCCTGGTGGAGGAGCGATTTGCTTTCTTGCGCTCTCCACCGTACATAGCCAGGCACGCCCGGCTCATCTGGTACTGTCCTGAGCCAGGCATCCAGTCTTTTCTTGAAGACTTCAACTTTGACCCCCGTTACGTTTCTGAGGTCCTTAGGAAGCTGGTTGAAAAGTCTCGGCCCCCTGACAACCAAGCTATTTTCCTTCAGAGTTGAGGAGGTCCCTTGTCGTGCCTTTAATTTGGGAACACTACACATTCTGCCTTTCCTATTTTCCAGTGTTGTTTGAATGGTAATTGGGTTTAGTTTTAGGTTTGGTACCAGTTTTTCGATCATTTTCCATATGTAGATTATGATGTACCTCTTCTTCTTCTTTCCAGTGAGTACAGATTTAGTTTACGTAGTCTTTCCCAGTAGTTGAGTTCTTTGCAGCCATCAATCTTGGCTGTGAAATGCCTTTGCGTTTCTTCTAGTTTATTAGTTTCTTCCTTTTTATATGGGGACGTCAAAACTGATCAGTGTTCAAGTTTTGGTATAATTAGTGTTTTTAGCAGGGGAATCATTACTGTCCTGTCCCTTCTCTTGAACGTTCTTAGTACCTGTCCGGCGACTCTTTTTGCTTTATTTATCGCTATCTGATTTTGTGTTTCGAATTTCGCATCATCTGTCATTATTATCCCGAGATCAATCGCTTTCATGCTTCTCTGAATTTCCTGTCTATCTGGAGCATAATATGCAGTCTGTTTAAGTTCTTCTTTTCTACCATATCTCAAGAGCTGAAATTTCTCGGCGTTGAATGACATGTTGTTGTCTTCTGACCATTTGTATATTTTGTTCGTGTCCCTCTGCAAGGCCTCCACGTCATGTACATCGCTGATTTTTCTGCTGATCTTTGTATCGTCTGCAAAGGATGTTACTATACTATTGCTGTTTACTCCGCTGTCTATGTCTGTTAGCATGATAATGAACAGGAGTGGTTGTAAACAATGTGATTCCTTTTACATAGGTCAGACGGGAAAGGATTTGCACACACGTATAAAACAGCATCAATATTCCGTTAGAACAGGACAGTTGTCCAGTGCCCTTTTTGTCCATTTGTCAGAGTTATCCCACTGTATTGATTGGAATAATGCTTCAGTTTTTTTCACTTTAGCAACATTGTTAATAGAAATATTCTTGAGTCTGCCATTATCCAACTTACAAATAACTTCAACATAAGCAAAGGTCTTTTTCAACTCGATCCTGTTGTTTGAATTCCTTCAGAACAGATTTAGATAAGAAAGGTAGAACGCTAAATCTTTGGTAAACTTGTATGCCACCCTAATAACTTTTATTTTTCAATTTTTATATACAAAAAAGGGTAGAGTGCTAAAACCCGGGCAGATTTCCAGTATAAATTTGTATATTTTTTTTTTTTTTTTTTTTATCTAACACATTGGTTGGAAATAATTCATTTAATCTTGTGCTAAAAATCGATAATTTTCAATTTTTATATACAAAAAGAGCAGAGTGCTAAAACCCGGGCAGATTTCCAGTATAAATTTGTATATTTTTTTATCTATAACATTGGTTGGAAACAATTCATTTAATCTTGTGCTAAAAATCGATAGTTTTTTCCTTATAAGTCTGTGTGCCCCTCCCACAATCCTTTAAGTTTGTTTCTCCGCTTATTGTGTATATATATATATATTTTTTTTCTGTAACCTATATATAGGCTGTCATTTTTTATTTACTTCAGTGTTCCTGAGGATGTCATTAGACGAAAGCGCTTGAGCACCATTCTGTGTTTCCTTTCCTTCGTGGTTTTATTCATCATATATATATATATACACATATATACATATACATATATATATACACACATATATATATACATATATGCACTAAAATCACAAAATAACACGTGACCTTATTAATAAGCAAACAACCACAAGGAAAAGGAAACACAAAGTCCGAGCGCTTTCGTGATATATTCACATTATCAAGGAAAAACAGAATATATCACGAAAGCGCTCGGACTTTGTGTTTCCTTTTCCTTGTGGTTGTTTGCTTATATATACACATATATACATATATACATATACACATATATACATATATATATATACACATATACATATATATATAACACATATATAACATATATATATATACACATACATATATATATGTATACACATATATACATACATAATATATATATACACACATACATATATATATATATACACACATATAATATACACACATACATATATATACATATACATATATATATACAGTATATATATACATATACAATATATATACATATACATATATATATATACATATACAATATACATATATATATACACATATGAAAAATTATTTCACGAAAGTGACACGTGAAAAGTATTTATGATGATAAACCACGAAGGAAAAAAGAAACACAAAGGGGTGCTCAAGCGCTTTCGTCTAATGACATCCTCAGGAACACTGGAGTGAAAGGACAGATCAAGGCAATATATAGGTTACAAAAATAAACATACATACATACATATTCATATATATATACATATATATATATATATATATATATATATATATATATATATATATATATATATAGTAAGCATAGAAAAAATTGTGGGAGGAGCAAACATTTATATGGAGATTGAAACTTTTAGCACTTCAGCCGACATTCAATATAAATTCAAATGGCTTGTTTATGAACAGGTCACAAAAGAATAAAGAAATAAAAATAAATATAAATATAAATTGAAAAAATTAATTACAAAATAGTGCCTTAGTGATATATATGTCACAGCCTAATAATCATAAAGAAATAAACAGGAAAAAAAAAAAAAAAAAACCAACAATATATATAATATATATAATATATATATATATATATATATATATATATTAGACCGTTTCACGATTATATGGTAATTTTTCAAATTAATTTTGATAAACGCACACACTTATTTTTTTATATAAAGGAAGAAAAACAAATAGACAAAATATCATTTTATTTGAATGATAAAAAGGCACCCCTCAGATGGCACTTCTTTTACATTAATGGATAATTAGAGCAAATATAAGACTGAACGAAAAATATGTTTTAAAACAACGACTTAAATTCTATTTAAGACATATATGATTAAGAGTATAGGGATTTCAGTGGCTGAGGGACCTCCTTTCTCTGATTTTCAATGATTTGAAAGGCCAGTTGTCTCTTTCCTCACTCTTTGTGAGCTTCTCATTAAACTCTGTAGCCAGTTTGACTCCTCCTTCAGCACAGTCGTTGATTACTTTGACTGCCATGACCCGATTACGGTGCTCCTCAATGTCTTCAAGTTTCTTGGGAATTTCTATTTTCAAACACTTGAAGAAGTCTTGTGTTTGAGTTGTGACAAAACTGGTAATCTTTAAGTCATTGGGGTTTTGCAACATTCGGGGGTCCACCTTTCTTGCCCTCACTTTTCGAGGAGGCGCGTGGTGAAGGTTGTGGAGCATTAGAACCTTATCATCTTCAGTCACGAGGTTTGAGAAAAAGCCAAATCCTACAAGATCCTCACTCAAGTACCAACCATGGTTCTGAAGTTTTTTGAGGGCTGTAGCACCCACCTCCTTATCAACCTGGATCTTGTAGATATGTAGCATCTTGAGGAGGGCCAAATCATTTGCTGGAGCATCAATTCCAACTGGAGATGTATACCAAGCTTGAAGATAAACTGTCACTGAAAAGGCGTTTATTCGTATCAGAGCTTGTTTTTCATGAGGGGTGAGAAGGAATTGGTTCCTAAATAAGTAAATTTTTAAGGAATAGATGCCCTTTCCCATCCATCTAGCTCTGCTGTAAGCTCCTGGGTAGTGGAATCTGCTATCAGAGCCTTTATTTGTTTTAGGCATTGGACAACCAAGGAAGATAAGTGCAAGTTCTAAGTATTCCCTGTAGTCACCTCGAGTGTGGCCCTCTTGAAGTTTGGAGTTGATGAAAGAAATAAGCTTGTCTCTGTGCTTCAAAATCCAATGATCTAAAGATTCTGAGGTGAGATCATTGGGTTCATAGGGCTTGTAATTCTGCTGATCAATGTTATCCCAACAATCTCTGAATCGAATGAATAAGGGAATTTGTGGACCCGAAGAAGAGAAAAACATGTCAAAAACTGCAGTGATAAGAAGCTCGTGGATATGGTGGCGGCATGCCAGAAAAAGGAGTGATCTCTGAAGGGCCTTTTGGATGATGGTACAAGCCCCAGCATGGATACCTGTATTGCTTGCAGTAGTATCAAAACAAAGGCCTGCTACCCACTCATTTACTTGTGGCCATTGCTTCAAGACATCTAAAACTGCTCTCCCCATTTCTTCTCCCGTTCCAGAAATAAGCTTTGGAATAGACAGTAATTTTTCTAATTCGCCTGCACCAGTCACAACAATGGGCATTACATCAATCTTACCCCCATGCAAGGATGGAAGAAGCTTTCCATCAAAATGAATTATTAAAGGGATATTTGGTTGGAAACTGGCTTTAATGTCTTCTCCCATCTGTATCCGTGTTGATCGCCGAGACCTGTAGATAGAGGATGATGAAAGTGTGATCTCTTCAATTTCCACTCCAGCAGCTGAAAGGGCAGGTGCCACAATGTGCATAGCAGCTCTTGCAGATGTTCCAGTGCGGTCCAGAGCAGCCAAGAACTTTTTATCCCTAACAATTACACCTGTTTCAAGCTTCTCCTTTTTTGAAGATGATGATGAGAGTGCTCTGTAGAACAATTCATCACCAGATGATTCTTCACTTCCTCCTGAACCGGAATTTTCACATTGGTTGAGATCCACAACCTTTGTCAATTGCCTCATTTCTTCCTTTGATTTCCTGCGAAGTTTTTCCATTCTTTCCATGCTTATCTGTCGTGCTTTTGCCTTTCTTGAAAACTCCTTGTCTTCTGGACCCATAATCATTTTCCGATCGTTCCTTTGATCCTTAAGAAAATCTTTATCCTCCTGCAATTTTATTTCTGTTTCCACTTCTGAATGAGCTACATCGAAAAGCTTCTTTAAACTGGTGACAAATTCTGCTTCATTCTTCTCTTGGGTAGGAGTTCGTCGAGTTCGGTTCTTGACCAGCCCTTCATGCTTATTGTAAAGCCTTTTAAGCTTTAAAACAATATAAGGCTTGTGGGATGTAATTAAGGAGGCTTTTTCCCACATAGCAATAACTTCGTTGGCTAGAGTTGCGCAAGCTACAGAGACATTTTGCTTTCCCACCTTAATGTGATAAAAAAGACGTTTAAGGACATCACTGTTAGTTGGAAGCTGCTTCTCAGAAAAACCCTCTTCCAGCACTTGTCCGACCAACCAGACCACACTTGCTTCTGGTTTTTGCCATAATTCTGAGGGAAAAAGTTTTACCACCTGTTAGTCTTAATAATAATATAATATAATCATTAATCACTCACCTAAATTATATTATGACTTGATTACTGTAAGAAAGTTGTAAAGTAACATGAAGTAACCTTTCTAGAACAGTAAACTTGTGAAAATATCAGTAATTATAGATGAAAAAGCAAATAAAACATCATATAATCCATAAAGGGAAAAAATGGAAATTCTAGAATAGTTATCCTGAAGGAAGAATTTTCTAGAATTCTCTCTAAAGAATATAGGGGGGTTACTGGACCATTCCTGAAAATGACCTACTTATCTTCCAATTTTATTTATGAATTTTATATAACAAATTTAAGAGGACATCACAAAATAAATAAATATATTTGCCAGAAAAATGAAAATTTTCTCATGAGGGGTAAAATAAATATGCATTGAGGGGTGGGATAACAATAAGCTCTTGTCTTAATATTTGCATGAAGTCTTTATTCATGACATATTACTTTTTTAGTATGTGTGCGTTGAGCCATCAAAATTTCGATTTTTCGAAACGGCCTAATATATATATATATATATATATATATATATATATATATATATAAAGACACTTTTAGCACTTTGGCCGACCTTCAATATAAATTCAAATGGCTTGTTTATGGAACAGGTCACAAAAGAATAAAGAAATAAAAATAAATATAAATATTGTAAGTGGAGTCTACAAATTCAAGCTCAAAAGGGAAATTTACAATCAATTTAATAGATGATGCCAAATTGATATATATGTCACAAAGAAATAAAGAAATAAACCAAAAAAAAAATTAAAAAATAATTAAAAATAATAATAATAAATTGAAAGATAAATTTTAAGAGAGGCACACCAATTTATAAGGGAAAAATTACCACAGGTTTTTTAGTTATTGTCCGAATCATGCATATTATAGTCACAAACTAATAAAAAAGTACAAGTAAATATAAATTGGAAAACAAAATGATGCCTAGATGATATATAAAGAACCATAAAATATATATACAACATATATACGGTATATATACGAAATATAAACGCAATATATACAGATATATATATATATATATATATATATATATATATATATATATATATATATATATATATATATATGCATATATGCATAAGGGAAAAAAAATTATTACCAGATTTGTTTTTATAATTATTGTCTGAAAAAACGGTAGGTCGCAAAAGAATAAAGAAATAAAAATAAATATAAATTGAAAAAATTACAAATAATACACCTACACATGTACACATGTATACCCGCATAACCAAATATATATACATATACACACATATATACAAACACACACACACACACACATATATATATACACATACAAGCTTGACCTTCACGAAATGAGAAATCATCGCGCAGAACCTTTGTGAGGTTGTAAGGTAAGGTAAGGTACATACACATATATATATACATTTAACTGCATACATACATACATACATACATATACACACATACATATACACACATATACATACAAACACATTTAACTGCAATGACCACACACATACTCACATACACATACATACATACACATACACGCATACAGCAAAAAATTGAAAAATAAAATTGTATATACATATATATATATATATATACACATATACATATATATATATATACATATACATATATTATATACATATACATAATATATATACATATACATACATATATATATATAATATATACATATACATATATATAATATACATATACATATATATATATATATACATATATATATATATAATATACATATAATATATATATATACATATATATATATATAATATGTAAAAATGAACCATAAATAATTCCCATATTCCTATATTATCTTATCCTTCATGTAATTCTTGTATTCATTTATATAGTCTCTGTATCCATTGTAAGAAAAAGTATCCATTTTAAAAATTCATGTGTTATATGGTTCATGTATAATCTTATATATTTAACTTTATATAATGCCTATACCTATGTATGTACGTGTGTGTATTCATTTTTACATAAGGACCAAAATCGCCCAACGCGAGTTTGGATAAAATATTTGATTCACTTTTACTTTGCTAAATAATTGGTGACCTGTTTTTTTAAAATCTCATAATCATTTTTTAGATTTCGCTTAATAAGGAATCCTGTTAAGCTTTGCAATGTTCACATTTTGTATACACTCTCTTTCGTTATAAACAATGAGATCATGTCTTGCCTAAGCATTAAAATTGTACATCTTAAACCTTAAAATTTCACTCATATGCATATTTTAGTGTAAAGATGCATAGTCCGATTTCCACTTTTAGTTAACTTGGCAGATCATGATAACATCAGATCTGAAAAGTCGCGGTTTAAGATAAAAATATGGTTTCGTCTTCAAATATTTTGTTTACTCGTTCAAGCCTTACCACAGCTAAAAAATTTACTTATTTTCAAATATTGTGCAAAAATAATACAGCCTTCTTAGCATTTAATAATAATAATGTTAGCAGTTTTTGGGTATATAAACCCATTCAAATTCATCCATTGTCATTCAGAAGCTAATTCAGAGGCTGAGCACTACCTGTATTTTTTAGCAGTAAATTTACAGTGAAGAAACTTTTTATTGTCCCCTTCGAGCCTTGCTCTCTTCAGAAAAACTTAGAAAACTTTCCGGATACGCTATAAGAAGAATCCGGAACCTTCAGCATTTAGATTGCAAATCTACCAGAGTCCTCCGAGCCACTATAGAAGAACTCGGAGAGTAACATAGAAGAAAAACCACTTCAAGGCACCTATCCGTTGCTTGCCTCCTAAACCAGAACCCCCGTCAATCCGAACCACCCCAGGGCCATAGACGGAGGGGTTAACAACTGGCGACCCTTTAACCAGGATCTTCACGACTCCAGGATTCTTCCAGTCCTCCAGACCCTTTAACCAGGATCTCCACGACTCCAGGATTCTTCCAGTCCTCCAGACCCTTTAACCAGGATCTTCACGACTCCAGGATTCTTCCAGTCTTCCAGACCTGGAACCAGAACCAACACCCAGTTGACCGGCGTGTCACGACTTCGAGTTCGTCACATCCACCCGTGAACCGGTGCGTTACGACTCCAAGTTCTTCACGCCTACTTTTCATCTAGGAACAAGTGGCCAGCCAGACACGTCTTCAGGACACACCTCAAAAGGATTTCGCCATAGGAATCTTGTTAAGTACAAAACTCTTTTTTAAAATAATTTCTAAACATTTGAAAAGTCATTATTATTAACAATTAATATTTAGTATTGAGCCAGAATTAACAAAAAACACAGTGAACACTACAGACACCAGTGATACACTCTTTTATTGAAAACAGTATTGTCACAGTTATTTTCAGTTATTTTTACTATTCTAGTTAGTATAGTATAATTTTATTTAATGTACCAAACATAGTATTACCATACCATCACGTACATTTGAGTGAAATTTTGTTTACATTTTTATTTTTGTTTGCAATCTTTTCAAATTTTCCCCGAGTTAGGCAAATTGTTGTGCATTATTTTTTTTAGATAGTGTAGTTAGGAAAACCCCTTAAGTGATCATTCCATGAATTAAGATCGGTCAAGCAGACCTAATTAGAACATTAATAAGTACCTTCACATATGAGCGATTCAGACGGTGCGCTTTCTGACATCGAAGAATTACCTACACCCATTTTTCCACCTACCCCGCGCCCTTCAAACATATTCCCAAACACACAAGTCAGTATGTCTCAGTCTCAAACCCCCGCCCCAGCATATATTAACTTAGGCAGATTAGTAAATCTTCCTCATACTGTTTTAATTTTTAAGGGGACCATAGATAATCGTTTTGTTGAACCGCGCGTAAGACCTTGGGTTGAGTCTTTAGAGCAACATTTCTTACGCGAGAATATTACCGATGATGATATAAAAATCAGAGAAGCAAAAAGATTTATTGACCCTAAAGAGGGAAATGCCCATGACACAGTCACTTACGTCCCATCAATTAGCGAAGCTATAACATGGGACGATTTTAAACAAAACCTATTAGAATTTTTTAAAGAAATAACCCTTGCACAACCCTTAGCCACATTAGAAGCAGTCTTCCAAGTTAAATGGAAGAAAGAGGAACACGAGGATTTAAACAATTTTATTACACGTACACACAAACTTGTAGGAGAAGCCCTCCGGGCCGCAGAAAATGCATGTGGCATAACTTTTACTTCGAAACAAAGAAATCTAATAGTAGCCACAACCATTTACCAAAACTTACCCGGAGCGCCTAAAAAAAAGTTTCAGGAGTTTTTAAATGTTGACAAACCTGTCAGTGTAGCCATAAACAAAACACGGGAACATCACCCCGATTTAGCAAACCAAACCTACCGAAAGGGTAGAGAAACCCCTGTACAGTATATTCAGCAGCAGCCACAACACCAATACCAACAGCAACAACAACAACAATATAAACCAAGGCAAATACAGGGAACACCCCAGAAACAAGCCCCCCAAACCCAGAATACACGCCCTCCTCCACAGTGTTTTAACTGTGATAGTTTCGGGCATATGATAAGTCAATGTAATTACCCCTCGTATTGCTCCCACTGTCACGAACATGGTCATCGCCGTGGCGATCGCCAAAAGTGTGCTGATAAAGCCCCTGCAGGGTATAGACCCCACTTTCAGAAACCAAACCAACCACGTCCCCAAAACGTATCCCAAAAGTCAACCAATCCCCAGAAACCAGTCCATTCCCAGCCTCAGTCGAACTACCAACCCAATAAATCACGACCACAGGGTCACCCACACTCTTACCCCATGTATAAACCCCAATACAACCAGCAAGGTCAACTAGTTCGGTACGTAGAAGTACCCGGGGAGGAATCATTTTCCCCAGAGAACAGTTTTCAAGAACACCCTTCAGCGTATGATATCCCCGTAGAATATGATCCAGGTCCTCCCATAGAAGACCATGTGATCCCTTTTTTAGACCCTACATTGGAGGCAGCAGTTCAACCTCCTCCCTCCTAAATTACAGTAGTAAGCCCAGATACGCACACAAACTCCCCATCAGGATAATAGGTGCGGACCTCTTAGATTTAATAATAAATTGTAGTACGGATAACCAAGATTTAACTGCTCTCCTAGATACAGGAGCACACGCAACGTTAATTAAGAAACAATGCGTAGATGAATTACTAGAGAGTACAATTATAATATGAACTTAAGGCACCATCCTGCCAACTTAGAGGAGTTACGGGCACACCCATACCCACATATGGAGAAATTGAGTTATATTTAGAAATTGGAAACGCGGTATACCCCGCGAAATGTTGTATAGTGGACACAGTCGCCACCTTTCAGACAGACATCCTACTAGGGATGGATTTTTTTAACCGGAATCAATGGGAGATTTACCCAGCCGGAAAGTTAGTAAAGTGTCGAAATAGGACACACCATCTCCGCGAGGATGACAGACAACTTAATGCTAATAGACTTAGCTCAGTTCAGATTTCCGAAAGAAATAGGAAACCCCCTCTACTTGATAGCAGATCAAGTCGGCCGGTTGCATCCAGAGGGACAACCGCTCCAGAAATCAGACCCCAGGGTAATCAGTTCCAGTTGTTGAATCCAGTTGGATCAACCCAGGCAGTTTCCAGACAGTCAGTTTCCAGTCAGTCAGTTTCCAGTCAGTCAGTTTCCAGAGTCATCCAGTTTCCAGTCAGTCAGTTTCCAGTCAGCCAGTTTCCAGTCAGCCAGTTTCCAGTCAGTCAGTTTCCAGTCAGCCAGCTTCAGTTCAGCCAATAAGGCAAATTTTAGTCGCCGAACCAGAATCAGATTCACAATTTTTCATATGCCCTACCGAGCATATAACAGTAGCACCTTATGAGAAGATTTGTTTCCTAGCAAAAGTAGTTAACAGTCAAGGAAAATTATTAGAGTCAGAGCGTACTCTGATTACAGAGAAAAGTAATTTCAAAAGAGATGTTCTTATTGCCCAAGTCCTTAGTCAGAGTCAGAATTCAGCTATCCCTGTTGTTTGTTTAAACAAAGGAGAAAGATCTATAGAATTAACTTCAAATCAGAAAATAGGAACTGTTTCCACAGTAGAAATAGATTCAGATTTCCCCATCAGTACGATAAATCGTGTTTCCAGTTCCTTAGAATTAAAGCCTTCAATATTAAAAGAAGAATATAAGAAATGTCTGAAGCACTCCCTTCAGGAGTCACCAGCTTTACAGGATCCCAAACTAATGGAATCACTTCTCGATTTCCTGATAAGAAATAAAGATGTGATTGCCCTAACCGGAGATCCTCTGGGCCGAACTAATTTGGTCCCTTTTG